>JADRCD010238485.1:0-22716 GCA_019843815.1 Montemys delectorum
GAACAACAATTACTAACTAGTACCCTCAGAGCTCCCAGGGACCCAACCACCAAACAGTACACTCTTAAATGAACAGTCAATCACAGGGAATCAGAGAGGAAGTTCCTTATCTGTCCTATGCAATGTCTTTGTGAAAGAGGGCTGTGAATAAAAAGGTGGCTTTGTCTGCTCCAACAACATCCTGGCCTTGGGCTGCCTTCTGGAGGGACCTTACACTTTGATTCTTATCCTATGAGCTGATACAATACAAGATAGTAAAATATTTCCTGCATGTAAATTTTATCCTGTGGAATTTGATGCCATACAACATTGGATTTATATGTAGAATAAGAAAAACCTACTTTTTTGCAGCCCAGAGATGGGATAAAAAACATCTTAGATTCTCATATTCATCTATGTCTAAGTGTCACACAAACATGGCTACTTTTAAACTTTGTGATCTAGAAGTAGCCTTGTACTTGACGTTCATTATTTGAAGTGTAAACATGTGGGGTTAATAGTCCTATGTCTTCCTAAGACCTTGAAACATGACCTAAGGACATAAGGAAGTCTATAGGGCCAAGTGCACTTACATCAGTGTAATTAATTTACAGATTGCTACAAACCTTTATATTTAGCAACTCCAATTTTTCATATGCATTTCTATTGGGAGATGGTAACTTTTCACAGGAACACTGAGAAACATAGGTTCATTTCTTTCTAGCTCCAGGGCAATCAGTTGTCTCTGGTCTCTGTAGGCACCTTCACTAATTACAAATACCCTCACTTAAGGACATGTACATAAACATGTAAAAAATAATCTTGAAAAAATGAAAGTAAAGCAATATAACCCTATATGGGTTTTTTTTGGGGGAGGGTTGGTTGGGTTTTTTTGTTTGTTTGTTTGTTTTGGAGGGGGAGTTTCTTTTGTACTGCACCAAATGTTTTAACCTTTATCAGTTCAGAAGTAAAAGGAAGCTCCATGTTCCTGTACCTCATAAGTTCAAGTACACCATACTACACTGTCTGCATAAGGAGACAGGCCAGTGGAGTATCTAATCTGCTAATCAGTGGCAAACCATCTTCGCTGTAAGAGCACACCTTTACCCATTTAAGATAACCATGATAAAAGAGAAGCAAGCCACCTCTGTAAAGTACAAAGACTATCACAATGTTTGTTCTTGTTGAAAAAGGGTCTTAATTATTGTTATATTCCTTGGACAGTTTACAAAAACACAGTTATGATAATTTCCTACCTACTGACTTTAAACTATTTTACACTGACCATTAAATGGAAGTGAAAAATTCCATTTCAAGTTACAAGCTTCCTAGCTCTTATGCTCTGCCAAATAAGAACAGACAATGCAACATAGCCCTTCATTTTCTTCTGGAAGTACAAGGCACAAGTATACCAGATAACTGTCTCAGATATAGTCAATAAATCTATAATATCATTCCAATCTTTGAGAATTATAGATCTTAAAACAGTGTCAATAAATTTGTATGATAGTTTTTGGATACAAATAAAAGTACCATTTATTGAAAATTCAACCACATAAAAATTGTTACTAGGAAATTGTAAGACAACCTTAAGCAAGGTGATGATATATGCCTTTTCCTTCTTACACATCAATACTGAGCCTTCCTCATCATAGAGAGATGAGAAAAGTTAAAAATAAAACTTAAACTTGAACCTGTACTCAGGCATTAAGTTACCAGAAAATTACCTAATACACGGGATTTCTATCATCAAAGCCATATTTAAGTATAAGACAGTATATATTTTTGTTAGATATTTTCTTTCTTTACATTTCAAATGTCACCTTTCCTGGTTTCCCCTCTGAAAAACCCCATCCCATCCTCCCTCCCCCTGCTCAACAACCCACCCTCTCCTGCTTCCCTGTCCTGGCATTCCCCTTCACTGGGGCATCTAGCCTTCAAAGGATCAATAGGATATCTATTTTTAAGAAGAAGGGAAGAGAGAGAGAAGAAATACCATTAATTTGTATGTGTTTTAAGAATCTTAATTCAGGATAAAGAGCCTTTTCAGACTGGAGACTTAAAAGAACCACTTCTGAGTGGCAAAGAAATTTCTAGCATTCACAGAGGTCATACCAGAAGTCTTAAGATTCAAAGATATGAAACAACAAAGTAGTCTAGCTGACCTATGCCTTGGATCCCAATAAGGAGATTCTGTGATTGTGTGAGGTCTTGACCCCCACTCCCTAATAGAAGAAGTATTTAAATATAATAAGTAAGACTACAGTCAAGGTTAAATGGAAACAAGAAGATGAAGAATGTTCAAAAATAACTAAGCTTCATTTGATGAGTTCCATAAGTTATATAAACTATGGAAAGTTCATTTTCTTAATTATTAATTGTGCATCCTGGTGATTTCTCCTGTGATTAATCTGGTCACTCAAATTCCTGAATTACTCTCTGAATAAGGGAGAAAAGGAACAATAATGATGAGTTATTTGAAGAACAGTGTTTGAATACTGTAGCTGTATGTTTCAAGTTGTCAAGATCATTGTCACTGAAATTCTTTTTGATTTTTCTATTAGTTTCATATAAAAATACAATGATAAAATAAATACCAACATTTAAAATTTCCTGTCTAATCTTAAATATCTTGCACACACAGTTAAATGATTTATTCTTTTGTACATGACATAATTTTTTATTATATGTTATGATGTTTTAAAGTATAAAACATAGTTTTATATGCATAGCAGTTTAAATGTACAGGGACTCTCAGAAGCTAATGATTTGAGTCCTTTAACATGAAATCAGATATATCAGTTTAAATCAAACAGTCTTCAAAACTATATAAATATCATTTTACCTGATGCTGCTATTATGGCTGGAGAAATATGTATTTCTTTAATTTCTAAATTTTTTGACCTACCCTCATAGTTTATATGATATTTAACAAGAAAGTTCAAAAGCACAAGAGATTGTCTTTAATTTGTCCAGTGACTTCTTGTGAGATGTATGTGTCCTGATTAGGTTTTTCTCAACTTATCCCAAGCTAGAGTTATCTGGAAAGAGTAACCTTATTTAAGAAAATGCCTCCATTAGATTGTCTGTAAGAGAGAGGAAAGTGTTTTCTTGATTAATGATTCATGTTGAAGGGTCCAGGTCATAGTGAAGATAGTCTTGAATTGTATGCAAAAGTAGGCTGAGCAAGATTTAAAATAGCAATCCAGTAAGCAGTGTTCTATGTTTTCTGATTCAGTTCCTGCCTCAAATTCCTTGCCTTGAGTTTATGATGTGACTTATCTCAATGGTTACAGTATGACCCATTATAAGATAAAATATATCTTTTCTTCCCCATATAACTATTTGACATTATATTTTATCACAGGAATAGAAACATTAAGTTAGAAATTCGTACCAGGAGTAAGGTATTGATGTACTGTTTAGAGAAAGATTGTACAAGGAGTTTATAATTTTGAACTAGAAAAACCATTGGGGTTTTAGAGATTAATGTAGGAAGTTGGAAGATAATGCTCAAAACAGCACAAATGATAGAGGTCTAACTCATGTGACATGTTTCCTCAGGGTCAGTACGTAGATTTTGTGGTCCAGAGAAGGTCAAGGGTATCCCTCATGATGGTAGCCAAATTTGCTAATGCATAAGAGTTTGCAAGTTGGTATTAGTTTTGAAGGCATGCAAAGGGTAAGAGAAATCAACCGAGACTTGTCATTCTGAGAGGCTAGGAGAGACCATTGGTGAAGATGAAACCTTAGGTTATTGGAGGCACTACAGTTGAAAAAGTCACAAGGTAAGGTGAGCCATGGCATAATATAGTCGAACTGGGGTCCCTGAAGAGAGCTAAGGAGAAGCTATTGGTAAAGCTGCAGCCCAGTTTCAGTAGAAAGCTCATCATACTGACATCCTAGTAACATGGAGCAACATTAACAAGAGTAGCAGATGGAGGCAGTCTATGCCCATGAAACAAGCTTCATGTGCTGTGGATGGCAAAGTCAGAGAAGTAGAGATTGATTCCTAAGTCTTTGGTAGCTCAGAATCTTAGGAGTCCCACACACATATCTCTGAGCTTTACTTTACTGAACTTTGGTTTTGTTTTGCTTTTGTGACCACGCCTTTATTCTTATGTTTTAGAATAAGAAAGTTCTTTATTCTTATGTCTTAGAATAAGAAAGTATTTAATTTGATTTTTGGATTTTACAGGAACCCATAGTTGAGGCATTTGGAATAGTTTATAAAGACTGGATATTTTGGAAAGGTTTTTGTATATTTTTTTATTTTGAACTTTTGAAGATATTTTGAGTACATCAAAGAAACTGAAATTTTAGAGTGATTTATTTTTTAAGACTGTAGGACTTAGAAAGTTAGAATGTTTTATATAAGAATTTGAAGATAAACAAGAAAGGAAGGGTTGTGTTTTCATGGATGTGTCAAGAAGACAAGAGGCCAATTGTCTTCCTTGTTTCTTTGTCAGTTTGAACCAAGCTATAAAACTGTCAAAAGAAACCCTAATTGAGAAAATGTCTCCTTTAGATGCCTGTAGGCAAGTCTCTGGATAATTTTCTTGATCAGTGATTAAGGTTTGGCAGGGCCCAGTTTACTGCGGGTGCTGGACAGGAAGTCCTCAGTTATTATTAGAAAAGAGGCTGAGCAAACTATAATGAGCAATTCAGAAAGCAGCACTCCTCCATAGCATCTGCTTCACTACCTTTCTCTAGGTTGCTGCCTTGAGATCCTGCTCTGAAGTCTCTCAGTGATGGAATGTAACCAGAAAGTTATAGGATGAAGTAAAGCCTTTCATAGCCAAGTTGGTCTTGGCCATTATTTTTAATCACATCAGTAGAAACCCTAACCATGATAGTACTTATCTTTTAATTGCATTTATCCATTACTAACTCGAAGAAAACAATTATCCTCCAAATTGTGTGGTGACATTACTCCACATTCTGTTTCATTTCCCTAGCTCCAGGCATACAGTTTTTACTGACTGAAGGATGCTAGTCAGAATGTCATTTCTCCTTTGTCTTCCTGTCTTATTTTATTTGTCTTCAAGGCCTAGCACAGATGTCAGCATCATGCAACAGATCTCACAACCTTCAAGGACTTTTTTTTGGTATGTATCTAAAGAACCCGGCATTTATCTCATAAATTACAATTTTTTTTCTAGAACATCACAAAATATGGTAAACAAGATTATATTGCTATGGATTTTGTAGCTTATTGCTACTCTATATTTGCAAACTATTATACCATTATAATTCATAAGATAGCAAAATATCGACCCAAATATAGTTATTTTCTATATTGAAGTAAAAGTATGGTATATTTTGTCACTTAAAACAAAAATTTAGGCATAGTGCAGATGGGCAGCCTTATGAAGTCATAGCCCTTACAGTTGATTCATAAAGTGGATGTATTTTTCAATGCTAGCAAGGTTAAATACTCTGTTTCTGACTCTGACCACTATATCCCCTTAGGAACTACTTAGTTTGGTCATGCTTCTATGCATCACTGATTAGAGGCATTAATTACACCTGTAAAAGTTCTTGCCACAGGCCATTATGTAATCTTGGGAATGATATCCACTGGAGAGAATAGTGAGAGCAGTCAATAGGGAGAAATATTTTTAATGACTTTGTTTACCATTGCTCCCTCTCCAGCAATAATATAAAGAACGGCTTTCACTTTGATTCAGTATGATTTTTAAACTCTCCACAAACAATGTGCTCCATGTTTTTTCCTTTACCATAGCTTAAGCAATCCCACCATTTACCCTACTTGGTACATTACTGTCTGGGGTGTCAAAAAAAAGTTTACCATAGAACATTGATACAGCATAGATTTTTTTCCCAGAAGAATATTGATAATGCCAGCTGGTTTATTTTTGGTTGCTTATGATGAGTACAGACAGAGAAGGAATATACACAGAGACTTCTAATAAAATAGTTAATAGAATTTAGAGGAACTGGAAGAAAAACGTCTTTGCTCAAAAATACAGCCTTGTTTTGTTTTGTTGCTTTTTGTTTTGTTGTTTTGTTTTCTTTTGTACCCAGTCCCCTCCAGACAACATAGAGTTTTCAAAGTAAGAGATAACAACTTAGGTGAAATGTAGACTCCAGGTAAATTTGAGATTTAGAGAGCTTTAGTAGACTATTTTGGTTCTTTTAAAACTTCAGAAAGAGTTCCTTGAGATTTCCAAAACTGGAAGGGAAAAGGAATTCTTTTCCTTTACTTTTAATTGGTTATTTTATTTATTTAAATTTCATTATCCTCCTTCCTGGTTTCCCCTTCGCAAACCCCCCTCCCATTCCCCCATTTTTCCTGCCTCTATGAGAGTGCTCCTTCACCCACCCACCTACTCACCCACTCACCCACTCCCTCATTACCACCCTAGCATTCTACTATAATGGAACATTGAGTCTCCACAGGACCAAGGGCCTCCCCTCCCATTGATGCCTGATAAGGCCTTCCTCTGCTACATAAGTAACTGGAGTTATGCGTCCCTCCATGTGTACTCTTTGGTTTGTGGTTTAGTTCCTGGGAGCTCTGGGGGCTCTGGTTGGTTGATATTGTTATTCTTCCTATGGGGATTCAAACCCCTTCAGCTTCTTCAGTCTTTCCCCAAACTCCTCCACTGCAGTCCCTGTGCTCAGTCTTATGGTTAACTGAGAGCATCCACATCTGTATCGGTCAAGCTCTGGCAGAGCCTCTCAGGGGACAGACGTACTAG
Source organism: Montemys delectorum (assembly GCA_019843815.1). Classification (NCBI taxonomy): domain Eukaryota; kingdom Metazoa; phylum Chordata; class Mammalia; order Rodentia; family Muridae; genus Montemys; species Montemys delectorum. Next base: position 6,705 of record JADRCD010238485.1, read on the forward strand.
GCTACTGTCAGCAAGTGCTTCTTGGCATTTGCAATAGTGTCTGGTTTTGGTGTCTGCAGATACAATGGATCCCTAGGTGGGGCAGTCTCTGCTCTACTCTTTATCCCTGAATTTCCTTTAGACAGGAACCGTTCTGTGTTAATATTTTTGAGATGGATGCATGGCTCCATCCCTTAACTGAGGGCCATACCTAACCTCTGGATATGGCCAATAAAGGTTCTCTCTCCTCTTTGTTGGGTATTTCAGCTAATGTCATCCCTATTTCAATCCTGGGAGTCTTTTGCTTTCCTGACATCTGGGACTTTCTAATGGCTACCCCAGTTCTCCATCCCCCACTGCTACATACCTCTGTTAAATTCCCTGACCCTCTCTACTTCCTCCCACCCCCATCTCCTCCCACACGTGAGTTCTAAGAATAGCAAGAATATGTCTTTTAGACCCTCTCAGCTAGAGGAAATATTTTCCAAAATCTTAAGGATGTGCTTTCTTGATTTTCTTGCCTTAACATGAAAAAACTCATGACATAAAAACTTCTTTAGTGACACAGGTAGAAAAGTACTATCTCAAAAAGAAATGTAGATGTGGATCTATTTAAAGAAATAATTTTTCAATTTAATATGTCAGATTAATATCTGAAATAATTGTAACAACCTTCAATGTAAGGATCAGAGAGTGCAAAGTCTGTTTATTATTACTATTAGATCAGTGAGTCTATTATTATCACTAATAGGTCAGTGAGGGTCTATTTATTATTACTATTATTGTTAATATTATTATTTGAACAACATTTTTTATTTCTATATGATAATTACATTATTTTCCCCTACCATTTCCTCTCTCTAAATTTTTCCATGTATAATTCTTTGCTATCTTTCAAATTCATGGTCTATTTTTCATTAATTACTGTAATGTACATATGTGTGTGTGTGTGTGTGTGTGTGTGTACAAATAAATATTTATATTTCTAAATACAACCTAATCACTTTCTATAATGTTGTTTATATGTTTCAGGGTTGACCATTTCTATGAATAACCAATTAATGTGCTTTTCCTTGGTTAAGTAAGACTCTTTTTCCATTCCTATCATTCAATAGTTGCTTGTAGATCTTTCTATGGGGTTGAGCTTTCATGGACTTTCTCAGTCCAACTTTAGTATACCTATTGCTATTGTCCTTTTTCAGTTCATGTTTAGGCAATTCAATTGATGAGAATTTCTGGATGTAGTTTCTAATCTTACTAGAAAACACAGTTTCACATCAAACTATCTATCTGATAACTCTGGCTCATATAATCTGTCTAACCATGTTCCACAATGTTTCCTAAATCTGAGGTACAAGAGTTAGTTTGAAAATACAGCCTTTGAGAATAGACTCCCCAATTCTGAATTTTGTCTGGTTGTGGCTTTCTCTAACCATCTCTATCTGTTGAAAAGAGAAGTTTCCTTCATGAGGTATAAGGACTCTGCTTGTCTGTAAGTATAGGACAAATCATTGTAATGTAGTCATGGATTATGCTAGTTTAATAAAGTGGTGGTTTTAGGTTCTCTTCTAAGATCTGTGACTTCACTAGCCCTGAATACTTGGCTATGTTGCTGGTACCAGTCAGAATTTTTCCTTTTAAGTGGGTCAAAGTCCAATCAGAGAGCTGTTGGTTACCTCAAGGTATGTGAGCCAGTATTGTACCCTTAGAGTTATCATGCATGAATAATATCAGGGCAGGACTGCTGGTTGCTTCCTTCCTTTTGGACACTTAAATAGAAGCTACTGGTACTAGGAAAGCTGGACTTCAGAGAGGAGGCATTAGGGTCAGGTGCAACTCAGGAGTCTCTGTACCCTGTACCTGAAAGACATGGTAGCATAGACTGACTGTTGTGGTCTTTTAAGAATTGGAATGCATTGCTCCAAGCTCTTCTGGCTGTTGAAGTTTCCAAGGATAAACCAGCTATTAGTCTGATTTGTTTGCCTTTATATGCAACTTGTGTTTTTTTCAATACACTTTCTTTGCTATGTAAAAAATAGTATTTTAACTATGATATGCTGTTGATATCTTCTTCTCCGGTCTTGTCTGTTTCATGTTCTATGTACTTCTTCTATCTCTATGAATGTATTTTCCTTAGTTTGGGGTCATTTTCTTCTATGACATTGTTGAAAATCTGGTCTATGCCATGGTCTCTGAATTTGTCTCATTCATCTATGCCTATTATTCAAATGTTTGTTGTTTGGTTCTTTTTCTTCATGGTGTTCCACAATTCCTATGTGTTCCTTTCAGTTTTTGAAATTAATTTCTCATATCCCTTGCTTATTTGGTCTAGATTCTCTACTTTATCTTCAAGACCTAGTCATCTATCTTTTAGATTCATTCTACTTATAAGGCTTTTCTTTGAGTTTTGTAGTTGATGTGTTGGGTTTTTCAATTTCATCTTCATGTCAGCCTGAGATCTCTTCAATGTTCCTATCACTTTATGTAATTCCACTCTGAAATCTTGGTTTATTGTTATTGTTTCTATGAGCCTATGTTTATGTTTTTTTGGATACCACTTAGGCATCTATTCTCCTTAAGTTCTTCCTCTTTGACAACAAATGGTAGCAAGCATGTGGGAAAAAAGAAAACTTCTCCATTCCTGGTGGGATTGCATGCTGGTACAACCATTCTCGAAATCAGTCTGGTGGTTCCTCAGAAAATTGGACATAGAACTACTCGAGGACCCAGCCATACCACTCCTGGGCATATACTTAGAAGATGCTTCAACATGTAATAAGGACACATGCTCCACTATGTTCATAGCAGCCATATTTATAATAGACAGAAGCTAGAAACAACCCAGATGTCCTTCAACAGAGGAATGGATACAGAAAATTTGATATATATATATATAGGAATACTACTCAGCTATTAAAAACAATGACTCCATAAAATTCACAGGCAAATGGATGAATCTAGAAAATATCATCCTGAGTGAGGTAACTGAGTCACAAAAGAAGACAGATGGTATATACTCACTAATAAATGGATATTAGGAAAAGAGTGTGGAATACCCATGATACAACTCATAGACTACATAAAGCTCAACAGGAAGGAAGACCAAAGAGTGGATGCTTCAGTCCTACTTATAACAGGAAACAAAAAAAAAAAAAAAAAAAAAAAGGAAGTAGAGAGTGGGAGGGACTTGGGAGAAGTGGGAGAGCTGAAAAAGAGGGGAAGAATCAGGTATGTGAGGAGATGGAGGAGATGTTCAGAGGGTCAGGAAAATGAACAGAGCAATGGGTAATAGGGAACTGGGGGTAACAACCAAAAAGTCCCAGATGCCAGGAAAGTAAGAGCCTCTCAGGACCCCACAAGGGAAGGAGAACCTGTTGAGACCATATCTAGTAGTTAGGTATGTTCCTCCAGTTGAGGGATAGGGCCACCTACCCCTTCTCCAAAGTTTTAACTCAGAATTGCTCCTGTCTAAAGGAAATACAGGGACAAAGAATGAAGCAGAGATTGAAGAAAAGGCCATCCAGAGACTGTCACAACTGGGGAATCTATCCCACATGCGGACACCAAACACAGACACTATTGTGGATGCCCAGAAGTGCTTGCTGACAGGAGCATGATACAGCTGTTTCCTGAGAGGCTCTGCCAGATCCTGATCAATACAGATATGGATGCTTGCAATCAACCATGAGGGACCCCAATGGAGGAGTTAGGGGAAGGACTGAAGGAGCTGAAGGGGCCTTATCTGACATCAATGTGAGGGATATCCCTTGGTCCTGTGAAGGCTTGGTGCCCCAGTGTAGGGGGATGCTAAGGCAGTGAGGTGGGAGTGGGTGGATGCATAGGGGAGTACCCTCATAGAGGCAGGGTAAGGAGGGATATGATAGGGAATTTGCAGAGCAGAAACCATGAATGGGGATAACATTTGAAATGTAAATAATAAAATATCCAATTTTAAAAATTCCCTATAATCTTAAAATGTGAATTTTTGAAAAATATTTATATACATTTTACCTAGGCTACTTTCAACTATCTTCTTCCATTTGCAATTTTTTATAGTTAAGCATTAAATTAATATCTTCTAGTCATATTTTAATAAAATTAATATTCTAACAAAGAATTCTAACTTTCTTCTTTAATTCCATTGAGTGTTTTCTTTATGTCCTCTTTAAACTCTTTGAATTATTTGCTAAAATCTGTTTGTTCTTTTAAATGCTTTGCCACATGGCTCATATGCATAATTCTTGTTCCATCATCTCTACTGATCTAGTAGGCTTGGGAGAGAAGACACTGACTTGATATTTCATATTTTGGGTATTTTTGTGATGCTGTCTGGGCATGTGGACCTCTTTTGTCAATCTGATATTGACAGAGCAGATTGGGACATAATAGAGGCTGTGTGGATGGGTTGGGTCTAGAAATTGGAAATTACTTGCATGTAATGAAGTCAGGTGGACAGATACGGCTGGCCTGCTCTGTGCAATTTGCCTCCTTGTCCTAGCATTGAGTGTCGGGGGGGGGGGGGGGGGAGGTAATTTCGCTAGGCAAAACTTTGGTTATGATGGGGGGTAGGCCTGTCTCTTGGATGATAGGTAGTATGAGTCTTAGTGGACACTTTTAGATTGGTTTTGGTGCAGATAGGACTTATTACATTAAACCTAGGCTAATTAATGTTGGTTGGGAAGGGAGAATGCATGAGAAAGTTTAGGGAGACTCAGTAGGCTCTACCCTGGAGAAGGATGTGGGAGACATGGCTGCATAAAGAGGTGGTGTGCTGTATTGTCAATTAAGGTGAGTCCTGATGGAATCTTAGAAGTGGGCTGAAGTGCAGGCAGGTATGGCCAGAGTAGGCCAGGCACTGGATGTGGGACTCAGGCTAGAGAAGGATGTATGTAGAGTAAGAATTAGGGATCTTACTAGGCTAAGTCCTCCAGAATGATATGAGGTGTGGTTGGGTGGAAAAAATGCACGAAGTGGAAACTTAAGGATTCTTTGGAGAGTCAGTTGTGTTGGATGGTGTTGGCTGGGGCAAACATGTGAAGGAATGTTTTCCTGAAGTGGACATAGGTGAAAGACTATGAAGGAATGTTTCACTGAAGCAGATACAGGAGAGAGGATGTTCTGCTAAAGCAAAATCAAGATAGGACACGTGATGAAGGATTCTCTGCTAATAACATGCATATATTGATTTGCCTTGCATTGAATAATCGGGAACTCCGTATACTCAAGCTGACTGGATGCATGTGCTGAGGCAAGACACCTGTTAAGGCAAGACCTATGCTAAGTCAAGGCACTAGGAGGACACATGATGTTTGGAGGGTATTAATAGGACTTGATACAGTGATAAAGACAGAGCTTGACTTGCTGGTACCACTAGCTGTGCAATGATTGTGGATCTCATGTCTTCACTGATCTTTGCTTCCCTGAGAGAGGCACAGCCAAGAACTTCTCCTGACATTCCTGCTCGTCCCTTCTGTTGACTGGATTTCTCTGCTAGGTCATTTCACCACTGTTGCTAACCTGACTCTATCAAATTAGACTGCTGGTGTATCTATAAAATGTTGGCCAGAAGATCAAGCTGCTGCTGCTAACTTGTGAACTGAACTGCTGATTTCCAGACAACACAAATGGAAGTTGCTCTGAAGAACATTTCTAAACAGATCCATTTCTCCCATATCTTTTCTTTTCCTACCTCTGGTGGGTGTATAGGCTACAAGGGAGATTAAAGCATTTAAGATCCATCATTAAAAATAAAATTTGAATTTAGTAGAGTTTAAAATCTTGGCTCTCACTGTGGTACAAGCCCAAAATAAGAACAATTTTTAGACTTTGGATTTCATTGTAATAAGGCTATATTTCAATGACCCTTACATCACCAAAGGATTTTACCTCCATCGTAGCTAAGCTGAGAGTTGATAGTTCTGCTGCACCAAGAAATGAAATATAGGCTCGATTTTTGGATAAAGACTTCTTGCTATGGTCAAAGCTATTTGACTTGAGTGAGTGACTTTATTCTCAGCCCACAGAGAACAGGTTACATTCATTTAAGAAATGGTGTAGGTATTAAGATGGTCTATCCATAAAGTCATTCACCAACTGATTGAATGAACAATAAACAAACAAAAAGACTTTATATATTTATGTTCATTTAGGAAAATATCAGTAGTGATGTATTATTTTGAAGTATACAGTTAATATGTTTGGAGTTATTTAAAATTTATATTGAGAATAATGTATTTTCACTATTGCTGTAGATGAACATCTATATAAGACTGTTAAATTTATTGTTGTTTTATATCAAACAACTTTTATAATACTTATTTGTAGTATAATATTTTACAAATTTTAAGGAATATGACAAAAAAGATATTGTAGGTATTGAAGGGGGGGTCTCTGGGAGGAGCGGGGGTACAAAAGGGAAACAAGAATGTGATTTAATTCTATTTACTTAAAATATGTTTTTAAATGTTAACAAATTCAAATAAATTGAAATCATGTAACTTTTCTCATCATAATCCAATAAAAGTTTAAAAAAATAAAAATAAAATTTGAAAAAAATTAAAGTTACATGTGTGTGTGTAAATAATACATATGAAAATATACATTAATATTTTGTCTGTCTGTGTGAGTTATATGCAAATGACTGCAGATGCCCACATTTGTGAGCACTATGGTTTGTATGAAACACAGGACTTGGGTGCTGAGTATCAAACTTGGGTCTTCAACAGGAATAATAATTGATCTTTATTGCTGAGCCATTTCTCCATCCCCAGCTTCAGGTATGTTACACTTCTATAAATAAATCCTCAGTTGTGAATATGGGAGAAAAGGTATGGCTCCACCAAGTTAGGGGAAGGACTGAAGGAGCTGAAGGGGTTTGCAACTCCATAGGAAGAACAACAATATCAACCAACCAGACCTCCCTCAGAACTCCCAGGGATTTACCAACCTAAGAATACACATGGAGGGACCCATGGCTCCAGCTGCATATGTAGCAGAGGATGGCCATATCTGGAATCAATGGGAGGGGAAGTCCTTTGTCCTGTGAAGGCTTGATGTCCCAACTTAGGGGAATGCTAGGGTGGTGAGGTGTGGATGGGTGGGGATGGGAGCCCCCTCATAGAAGCAGGGGGAGGGGATAGGATAGGGACTTGTGGAGAGGAAACTGGGAAGTGGGATAACATTTGAAACGTAAATAAATAAAACAGCCAATAATAATAATAATAATAATAATAATAATAATAATAATAAAAGAATGTAGAGTAAATGCCAAGGAGCAGAACTGGCCCTCCATGAGCACATGTCTCTGTAACCAGAGTGAAGAATTCCTTGAGCCCCACTGGCATCAAGCAGGGACTACTGTTCTGCTTCCTTTTACCACTTTGAATGATCTTGTTCATGGCATTAATCACATTGCATCATTCAGTACTGAAGGTGTGAGAGGCAGGTAAATTGTCTTTTTGTTTTGCAGATCTTATGATAAAGTAGCATCTGAATTAATGAATCTAATTCACACATGGGCTGATGTGGGGATAAAAGTCTATTCTTTGAATCTATTGTGATAAAGTAATGACTCAAAGAACTGGGAGTCTTGAGAGGAGCTGGGTATATTTTGCATTGGGATGGAAAGGCACCCTTGTGGTCCATTAGAGGAGTCTCCAGTGAGTCTCCAGAGGTGCCACTAACAAAGAATGACACTTCTTAACACTCACCATCTTGTTGGACACTTCCCACATTGAACTTTAGCTGATGTGTATTCCATAAAATGCAACAGAAATTAAGCTCTATAATTTCCAAGGCTACATACAAAAAAATTGCAGCCCCTTCCTGCACCTTTTGGAATGTTTACTGTTAGCATACTTCATTTCAGCACCCAGAACCATGCTGTGAGAAAATGAAGTATAAACTACATAGAAATGTCAAGTGCAGGTGTGCTGGTAAACAGTCCCAGATGACTTCCCAGGGGGCAGAGAATATCATCCACTAGCCACATGAACCAGCCATCAGTCAAAAACAATGGATGCACTTCCAATATGAACTGAAAATCAGATGAGATACACAAAGCAAAAAGCCACTGTACACAAAGAATTATGCTAGGATCTGGTTAACAAATTTTTATTTTAACCCTATATATAACATACTATTTTCTTCTCATGGATATAAAACAAGTATACTGGTCCTTGAAAGCCAAACACTATGCTTTGTTTTTTAAATCAAATATTCTTTTTTAAAAGGTTTATATGTTTTCATTTTATGTGTATGTGTATTCTCTCTGCATAAATGTACATATACTACATGTATGCCTGGTATTCAAGAATGCTAGAAGATTACCTAGAATTGTAGTTATAATCAGTTGTGAGCTATGTGTATCCTGTTAACAAAATACCATTTCTGTACAAAAACAGCAAGTCCTCTTACTGCATAAGCCATCTCTCTAGATTCAGACTGGAGAGACTGCTCAGTGGTTAAGAGAATATATTACTTTTATATAGTACTTGAGTTCATTTCTCAGTACTTATACCAGCTGACTCACAACAGATTATAACTCAAACCTCTGGCCTCCAAACACATATGCCCCAATGCACATATACCCTCATACAGAGACACACTCACATATACATAATTAAAAATAATAAAAATAATTCTTTCCCCACATAATTGCTAGCTTGCATATATAAAAGGACATAGAGTGGGCTTTGCCCATAGGCTATCACTTGTGTATCACTGTCTTAATCTGCCAGATATACAGGGGAAAGTGAACATGAAATGCTGTACAAAGAAGTGGCACATTTTTCATAGCCAGCGTCTGAGCATTAAATATGTGTCTTCAGTACCTCTGTACTCCCAGTGTCTGTAGCAGAGTGTCTATGCTGTAAACATGTTACCCTCGATATCCTTTAAACATGGTTCAGTCATATTTCAGAATCACCTTAAATATTTTAAAGAGAGTTTCTAGAATAGTTTTTATTCATGGAAGATATACTTCTTTATTAAATCTATATGTAATATTCTCAGAAACAAATTGACGAAAACATTCTACAACTGGCTACCATATAAAGTGTGATATATCTACACAATGTAATATTATACTGCAATGAAACAATGAACTTAACCACATGAGTATTCTACAATGGATGTTACAATGGTTGTATAACTTTATAACTTTACTAAGATTATTAGATTGGTAATTACAATCCATGAAAGATGTAATAAAACAACTCCAGTTGTTCCTACACATGTATGAAAATTCAATATTTTCACTCTGGCAGTATGGCAGAAAAACTATACATCAATTTAAGATATTAAAATATTTTATTACAGTGATATGTTCCATAAAATATTATTCAAAATAAATTTAGACTTCTTTATAGAAATCCCTTGTACTTCCTTTCAGCTTATATATCCTACACGCTAGAAAAAATCATCAAAAATATTGAGAAGTAGAAAATTATTTCTAATTGTCTCCTATAAAAATATTCTCCAGATACTGAGTTTGTAAAAGGGCAGAAATGTTGATGTTAATAAGAAATTACTCTCTAAATACAATTTTTATTTATTCTATAACAAGTAATTCTCAGCTATATTTTAAAGTGATAGCAAGGAATGAATTTCTACTGGACATTAAGAAGTGGTGGCACACGCCTTTAATTCCAGCACTTGGGAGGCAGAGGGAGGTGGATTTCTGAGTTCGAGGCCAGAGCTACAGAGTGAGTTCCAGGACAGCCAGGGCTATACAGAGAAACCTTGTCTCGAAAAACCAAAAAAAAAAAAAAAAAAAACCAGGATATTTTTCCTTCTGTAGACTTAAGTTAAAAACCTTAACAATCCCTGAAAGTTGGAAATAGCTTTTGAAATTAACAATTACTAGTAATTTTTCTAAGGTCCATGACTTTACTAGTTCTATGCCTATTGGCTAGGTTTCTAGGGTGCTATCTAGGTTTCTAGGGTGCTATCTAGGTTTCTAGGGTGCTATCTAGGTTTCTAGGGTGCTATCACTGCAGAATGGGCCTTGAAAGACGTATTGCAAATGGTACAAGTGGAGAGGGTTAGGAATGTTATGGAAAAATGATGCTTTAATATTTTTAAGAGGTCAATTGTATGCATCAGGAAAAGAACATAACACAAAACAAGAAAATAATGAAAGTAGAGGCATGTTTCCCTTTAGGGCATGGAAATCATAACAGACTGAATTAAGGAGCTTTAATAGAGTAAGATCTTTCATAGAATCATTGTGTATGGGTAATAATTTAATATAAAGTTATTGATTAGAGTTATTCAGAACTTGGATTATTTTTTGAAAATATACTGTTTCTGGTCTTGAAATGAAAAAGTAATGGGACTATTAATGAGCTCTGAAATCAAACTCTTTGACTTGTAGAATACTCAAAAACATCAAAAATAGTGATTAACTAACAGTGTGTATCTAATTAATTATATTTAAAAATGGAACTTAATTGCATTTTTCAGGGTATGTAAAATATAATTAAGTGGAAAATATCATGTATCAAAGACTAGAACTTAAATTCATATTGAAATATGTTGTGTGTGTGTGTGTGTGTGTGTGTGTGTGTGAAAGAGAAAGAGAGAGAATACTACAAATACATTGTTTTCAAACAAGTCTCACTGTGTATCCCAAGACAATCTAGAAATTTTGATTTGTCCTGCATCACAATCCTCCAGTGGTTACACTCGTTTATCACATTGCCATACCAAAGCCACAGATAAATATTCTAGTGTACAGTAGGACAATAATGCTTTTATCTGTACCTACCAATGAGTGACTGCTTCAGAAGTGTCATTTTGCAGCTTGCTTGAGCCCCATATCTTGAGTGACATCTGTAGGGGTTATACCTTAAGAGTAATGAACAAATCTTAATGAAACCAATATGATCCCACACCTACATAACAGCAATTCTTCAATAACAGACTGTAAATTTGACAGTGATGCAATTATAGCAAAGATGAATCATGTCTATCCCCTAGTGAGTCTATAACCATCATAGTGCTGTAACAGCATTACTCAGTTGTTTGTGTTTCTGACAGAATCAAACCTACTACACTGTCAATCAGTAGAAGCACAGTGCATACAATTATTGACAGTAAATAATACGTGATAATGATAATAAATGACTATGTTCATGGCTTACATTTCTATTCTGTACATTTTATTGTTCTCTTAGAAAGTAAAACACTTAAAAAAACAAAAAAAGAAAATTAGTAGAAAACTGTGTCATTTCATGTGGGTCGTTTATACCAAGTCATTTGACTACATCAAAAGACATGAGGTGACTAATGTCCTTGTGTGTATGAGTACACACTGATGTTTATATAATAGTGATAAAATTGGCTAATAATGTATTTCTCAAAATATGTCAATGTTGCTAAAAAATGGGTGATTGAATCTCAGACTTGTTAGGACTTATTTATTAACATAGATAATTCATCAGTCTGAGAAATATTTGATTATTTTTAGATTTTGGTAAGGTTGGAAGAACATCTCTAAAAAATAAAATGACACTAAATGATTTATTATTAATAATGTCCATTAATTTCCTAGTCTAAAACAAATGAAGCAGTAAGCACTGCCTTAGTTTGCTATTCTTAATGTTCCACCTTCTCTCCAAACCTTAAAAGATTCTCTGAAGAGACCCATTTTAACATGGCAACATGATGAATTCTATGCTTCATTTCCATATTATTAGCAAAGTATGTGTGAGAGAAATAAAAGTAAAAATAAATGAATAAATATATACTTAAAATGTACTATTCAATAGATATATTAAAATTTATGAATAATTTTCCTTAACATAAAACTAAATATGTGTGATCTTTGATATACGTTCAAGATTATCATCCAAATTAAAAGAAATAGGTAGCATTTTTTTAATTGTCATTACACTTCTTAATTTTGCAAACTGTAAATTCCAGCACAGCATATACAGATTGAAAGATGGAAATTAATAATCAAGGTATAAGATAATATGGAAAGTCAGTTTTAATGAATGATGGGAATTCTGACTCAATGGAATTAAATAGCACAGCACAAGTAAACAGATATGATTTAGAAAAGCAAATATAAAGCTGTGGCAATAAGTGTAAAAATGCATATACACATACACTCTCTAATTGCAAGTAGAACTAGGAAAATGCAACATTTAGCATTTCACAAGTTCATGTTATGAGGTAAGAATCATATACCATGTGATTAATTCTAAATCTTAGATTTAGACAGGGCAAGCTCAGATTGTGTGATTTAGTTCTTAACCATTTATTCTCCTCCATAAAAATGTTTGACAATATGTAGAGATAATTTTTAGTCATCTCAAAACTGAGTAGAGAAATTATTAGCGTCTTATGAAAAGAGATAGACATATTAAGATATGCACACACACAAACATACCCATACATATGTATATAGAGACAGGTAATAGATGTATAATATATCTATAATATAGAATATAGATAAATATATTAAGATATGTGTGTGTGTCTCAGCTAAGGACTGAATGCACTGTGAAAATAGAAATTAGAAAGCTAAAATTATACCAGTTATTTGTCTAAAGTCACTTTTTATAGCTCCTAAAGTAAAAGGAATCACACCGAGCCTGGTAGAATCACTGGTGAGCTGAAGAGCAGGTCGTGAAAGGAAAGGTATTGGAGCTTATTGCCAAAGAAGAAGAAGTGGCACAGAGTGGGAAAGGCTGATGGGGAGCTAAGTCGTGTTTTATTGGTCACTACACACAAAGACAGAAATCATGCTTTCCAGAGAAACAACTAACAAAACGAAAGATACAAAAAATTACCAACACTTACCCAAGGCCACATGTGGCTTCTTTTTGTATTATCAAGAACATCAGGGTCTCATAAAATACAGATAATCAAGTAAATTTGCAAAAGGCCATGATCTTTACAGTGGAAACTAATTACACCAAAATATAAATCTAATCACTGTCTTCAAGACAGACACCAACTAATACAAATAACTGTGTTGCAAGTAAGAACAAATTCAGTGTTACTGACACACACAACAAATCTCTATGAATAGCATTAAAAGTCAATGACCTTAATACAATATCAAAAACAAAAACAAAAAAATCCAGAACCTGATACAACAATCTGTAATCAGAAGAAAAACTTGCCATGGAGTACAACCATGAATAACTGAAATAATAGAATTAGGAAAACAATGCTGAAACGATCATTCCAACATCCTTCCAAAGTCAAAAATGTGATGCAAATAGCCAAGATTAGGAAATAAACTGAACATGTTCTTAAGATCTGAATGGAATTTCTAGAGATTAAAAAATCAGGATTAGCAAAGGAAAAAGTGGGCTCATTGAATTGAACTGCATTTTAGAAACTTTACAGAAAAGAATCAGTAAACTTGAAACAGGCAGTCCATACAGAAAATACAGAAAAACCTCTTTAAGCAGACTGAGTAGAGGGCATCAAGCATGGAGTCATAAGCAAAAGGAGTTTGATGAAATAAAGACCAAAACCCTAATTTTATTTCTAAAAACAAAAAGCTTTCTACATATTAAATATACATAAAAATAATAAACAAAATACAATAGGCTTCTCATAATTAAATTACTAAAATTTAACTAGAAGAGGCAAACCTTAAAAGCAGATAAGGATAGACATTAGATAAAACAGAATATAAATAAAATTGATCACAGACATGTCAAAAATAAATCAAACATTAAGATAATAAATAATGTGTTTTATGTTCAAAAGCTATAAAATCATATTTACCAAAAATCACACGTTCAAAAAAAAGATATTTCAACACTAAATGGGAAGCAAAAATATATTAGACAATGAAAATATGATAAAACTTGTCTTCAAAAATCTGCATTGATATATAAGGGGTGTTTTTATTTATTTTTTTAATTAGATATTTTCTTTATTTACATGTAAATTTCTCCTTTCCCAGTTTCCCCTCCAAAAAACAAACAAACAAACAAACAAAAACAACAAGAATAAACTCCTGTTGCCTCCCCCATCCCCATGCGTGCCACCCCACCCTCTCCCATTTATTGGCCCTGGCATTCCCCACACTGGGGCACAGAACCTTCACAGGGCCGAGGACCTCTCCTTCTATTGATGATCAACTTTGCAATCCTCTACTATACACATGCTGCCAGAACAATCAGTCCCACCCTGTATAGTCCTTGATTGGTGGTTGGGTCCCTGGGAGCTCTGAGGGTACAAATATAGCTGTCTCCTGAGAGGCTCTGACAATATCTGACTAATACAGGTGTAGTGGCTCACAGCCGTCCATTGAACTGAGTACATGGTCCCCAATGAAGGAGTTAGAGAAAGGTTCTATGGAGCTGGAAGGTTTGCAGCCCCTTAGGACGAACAACAATATGAAGTGATGTTTTTAAAGCAGAGGAAAATTAATGTTACAAAAAAATTGGATTTACTAATGATAACAAAGAACCAGGATATTGTATGTTATATTATTAAATTTAAAGTTTTCTTATTTTAAAATTGTGGAAAACATAGTTGATAGTTTCTAAATATGGTTTATTTAAAAGCTATGAATATTGGACACCAGAAAATATTTTTAAGATGTTTCAGGACAACAAAAGCACAAATATAACTGGGGATATGAGATATTTCAACTTTCCAGTATTATATAGATGTGATACTAGCTCCCCAAATAGTTAGTCAATAATGAAATAAGTAAAACAATGAGTAATGTAAAATGTGAAACAAATTCCAAGCAGAGATACAAGAGTGTATATAATTTTAACTTTAGGAGCTGGAGAAATGGTTTAGCATTTAAAACTACTGAAAGCTCTTCCAGAGTACCCACATGCTATTTCCTCCTTACAACTATCTGTAACTACAGCTCCAGGGATCTAATGTCATTTTCCTGACTCCACAGGCACTGCATACAGTTAGTACAAAAACATACAGGCAAAACATGAACACATAAGAAAATAAACCGCTGAAAATTTTAACTTTAATATGAAATAAAAGAATAAGCTAGTAAAATTCATTCATATCAGTACATACATTAAATGTAAATGATCTAAATTTTTCAAAAATAACATAGTGTAAGACTAGATAAAAAAGCAAAATCCAAATGCAATTTTGGATTTTGTACATAAGTACAAAAGAAGTTCTCTTTGCTCTTTTAATTGTATCATACTGTAGGATTCTAAGCAAAGAATATTGTCATAGATAATGAGGGAAAACAGAAAACAATTTTACAAGCGAGATTATATGGCAAGATTGTATGTGTTCCAATGTGTGAGCTTCAAATTATGTAAAGCAAGATTTTAGAAACAGCTTAGAATAACCACTGACGATTTCCCTTCCTCATACTTGATGGAGTGAATAAAGACGGAACAACTAAGCACTACTATAAGCTAACATTGACACACACTCAAACACACTGCTAAGCAAGTGCTCACAGCGTTAAATTGCAAAGGAATGCTCAACTACACTAAATGATAAAGAAAGCATAAATTTAGTATCAATACTATGGCTGTTAAAAGAAAAAATATATCCAATGTTTATATTAAGAATAAAATATAGAGATCATAGAACTCAGCTTCTACCTTGGTAAAATATTAAATAAAACTAATTCAACTCAAAGTCAAGCTGAGTAGAAATGAGAAAGATAAGCACAGTTAGGAATGAGCTAGAAGGGGAGCAGCTTATGTCAGAGCACTGCATCAGAGAGAAGACAAGGGGGTCTCAGGAGCGCCCTAATGCCTAGCTCAACAATGTAATTGAAAGTACCTTAAATATTGAAGTAATCTAAAAAAAAAGTAGGTGGGTGGTTTTGTTTCTGTATGAAGTAGAAAATGTGAACTATTGTGTCCAAACTCCGTTATATGAAGCCTTGCATTTGTGTTGTAAGTCTAAGCTGTTTCATCAGTCAAAGTAACATTAAAAATCTGTAAAAAATAGACTCTTTGTTATATAATGGTCCAATTTTAAATAAGAATATTTCTAACATCTTTATAATTTTTGTATGTAATACTCATCTTATTTTACTGGGTTTTATTGAAAAAAA
>JADRCD010238486.1:0-25122 GCA_019843815.1 Montemys delectorum
CAGTAATCCAGTGCACTTCTGCCCCATGCATTCCAGCGGAAGCTAGCCTCCTCCATGCCTCTCTCTCTCTCTCTCTCTCTCTCTCTCTAATAATGAGGTTTTTAAAATACTTTATTTACTTTTGTTTTATGTGCATTGCTGTTTTGCCTGCATGTTTGTCTGTGTGTGGGTGTCAGATCCCCTGGAACTGGAGTTACAGACAGTTGTGAGCTACCATGTGGGTGCTGGGAATTGAACCTGGGTCCTCAGGAAGAGCAGCCAGGGCTCTTAACCGCTGAGCTATCTCCCCAGCTCACACTTATCTCTTGAGTCCCTGGCACTGGCATTGATAGTAGTAAGGATTTAGAGTCTCTTCTAGGATGGCTTTCTGGTATGGCATGCTATATAAGTGGTGGTGCATGCTCGTACACTGAACCCCCACATCTAGACTAGACTTTCCAGTGGAGCCAGCAGCTTGCTGTCCTGAGCTGATCTGGAAAAGCTGACACATCTGGCTTTGCCCTGTGACTCAGAGAGGACTCTGAATTCTTCAGGGTGCTCCTCCAGTAGATGCTCCCAGTCTATCCCGGAGCCGAGAGCAATTTACAGAGGTGTTTAGGTTCTGGAAAAGGGTTTGGAAATAGTCTGTGTTGGTATCAGGACCTCTGAAACCCATGATACCACATTCAGGTGACAGCAGGACCCGCACGCCTGTTGCCAAGGCAACACCCACCATATTCCCAGAATCCACTTGACTCACCTCTCTCCTTTCCCTGTGGCTACATCACTATCCATATATAAAAGGGAAGACCCCTCTGATCCTTCCTCTCTTTCCACTTCTCTTTCCACTGCCACCCCCCCCCCCCCCCAATAAACCTCACGTGGAACTGTTTGGCTTGGTGTGGTCTTTCTGGAGCACGACAATAACAATAGTCTGGGCTTCAGTTAAGCCTAGGGGGACGACATTCTGGCTTATTTCCTACAACTATTCTGTCTCTAGCTCTGTGAGTCTTGTGTTGAGAAGAACCCTCACCTGGTAGGTAACACAACTCCTTGAGCCTCAGTCTGACCATCTGTGAAATGGATACAATGACAACCTTAGTGTTTAGTGACTGTATTAGTCAGGATTCTCTAGAGTTTATTTGTAGGCTGCCGCCTAGCTAATCCAACAATGTCTGGCTGTGAACGGGAAGTCCAAGAACCCAGTAGTTGCTCAGTCCACAAGGCTGGATGTCTCGGCTGGCCTTCAGTATCTGCTGGAATCTGGAAGGAGTTGCCGCTAGTGCCAGTGAGAGAATGGACTTTCGAGCAAGGCGACAGCGAACAGGAACAGGCAAAGAGAAGCTTCCTTCTCCCACGTCCTTATATAGGCTTCTAGCAGAAGGCATGGCCAAGATTAGAGGGGGGTTGGCCCAGATCAAGTGATCTAGATTAGAGGGGTGTCTTTCCAATTCAAAGGTCTGGATTAGAAGTGGATCCTTCTACTTCAAATTAAGCAACGACCCCCTCACAGGTGTGTTAGCATTTCTTCTAGGCTCCACCCCACAGTTACCTGGCAATAGCCGAGTATGCCTGACTCTGAGTTAAAGGAGCTGCTTGCCCCCTGTTCACTCTCTTCTCTGGCTCTCTCGTTCTCTTCCCCCCCCCCCCCCCCCCCCCCCTTCTCTCCCCCTCCCCCCCCCCCTCTTCATATGCTCATGGCCAGCCTCTACTGCTCTCTCTCTCTCTCTCTCTCTCTCTCTCTCTCTCTCTCTCTCTCTCTCTCTCTCTCTGCTTTTCTCTGTCTCTACTACCCCCTGAAATCCCCTCCCCATGCCCTAAATAAACTCTATTCTATACTATACTCATCATGTGTGGCTGCTACCTCAGGGGGAAGGGATGCCCTCAGCACGGGCCCTCGGAGGCACCGCCCCCCCACCACCACACACACTCACCGCACCTTACTGCACCTCCACCACACATATCCCTGGTTTCTCTTTCTTTTTTATAAAACACAACAACGTATGCTCTCCGTTTTAAATTCCAGATGTATTCAAATTGACAACCACGAATAGCCATCACGGGGACTAACGTTGGTATGTCACCAGACGGTCCAGGAAGGAAATGGAGGAGGAACACACACACACACACACACACACACACACACACACACACACGGTCTTTCTGTCTCCATTGGGAGGACTTGATGTCTCCTATCCCAAGTGCATTTTTGACCTTTTCCAAGCGAAGGTGTGGGGAAAGCAATGGAGGACTCTGGAAGCACTTCAGAAGGCCTCAAGAGTCCCAGCAAATGCAGAAGAGCGGCTTAAGGGCTCGGCCGGCCCTGCGGTGATCTGATTACGTGTAAATGGCAGAAACAGCTGCCTGCTAGCAGAAGTCACTTCTAACAGCTACAACTAAGGAGTCTCAAATGAGAGATTATCAACCCCCTTTCTTTTCGGCTTCTTTGTTGCCCCTCGGCGGTCGTCTGCAGAGATTCTTAGCTAATAGCCCCTGCTCTAAAAGACTTGTTTCCTAGTGACTACTGCTTAGTGGCTGAACAAGAAAAAGAAGTTAGTGTTTTCTAAGAACTCCCTTACAAGGCATTCAGCACAAGGGTGGATTTCACAGGCATCTTAATTCCTGGCTGGAAATTCGGGGAGCTGTCTTGGAGACCAGAAACAGCAGGCAAAAACTCTGTCAACAAAAGAGGAGCAAGGGGATTATTTATTCAAATGTCCTGATAGAAGGAGGCCTAATCAAAGATGCCATAGAAAACAAGCTGCAGGCAGTCAGGGAGTGTGTCAAAGGGATCTGGGCTTTTTCTAAATGGAAGGAAATGACCGGGTGAGGGGTGAGGGGCGCCGGTCTTCAGTTATTGAGCGGAGTTCGGAGCTGTGTGCCAAGGGCTGGGAAATTATTCAAATTGCAAACACCTTTACCACCACGGCCCTCCCACCCCATCACAAATCATTAGAATTAGTGCCTGATTCCCATTGAAACTTGAAGCCTTTGGAAGTTGGGAAGCTCAGTATGCAAGACTCTGGCGCCTCCGCTGATAATGAACTTTTCTTCCCCTTGACGATAGATGACATAATCTTGCATAATTAGAGCACCTTTGGAAAGAGCTGGAGGAAAGGGGCTCTCTAATCTATGTAAATTTACCGATTTACATAAACATTAATGTGGTTAGGGATTTTCACTCCTAAGGTACCCCATTGATTTGAAATGAACCATGTGGCTGGATGCCAATGGGAGTAACGTTGGTGCTTTAGCCAGCACCAAATTGTTCACCAAACTCTGGCAGAATCTACAAAGTGGATGTTCCTAGGTTACCAAATCACCTTTTTCTTTTTCCTTGTGCTTCCTTCCCACCCGTTTCCCAGGGAAAATTAAATTCTAAAACAGTTGATTTATAAGTCAAGAAATTTAATTATCAGAGCAACACATTAAGGCACGCCTTACTCATTTGCAAATGAGACTTCAGTAAACAACGATCGTTTTATTACTTCTCCTGGTCCCTGTGCGTTAGGATTTCAGAGAGGTCTCAGTAGGGAGATTTTAGACCTGGGGCCACGTAAATGGCTGTGACGACGAGACACTGGCAAGAGGCAGAAGTGCAGAGGAGCCCAGAGGAATGCAGCCTTGCAGGGCACCTCTGCCTGGTTTCTTTTAGACTTCATTTGAGCTTCTTCATACCATGGTGTGCTTGGGTAGTCAAATGCTCCAGTGCTTAAATGCTCCTGGTTCCATCCAGGCAGCAGCTGCATCAACATTTAGGACCTGGCCTTAGAAATCATCTGACATCGCACCTACAGCATTCTGTTGGTAAGCAGCCATGCCCACATTACCTCCCAACAGAAAGGTGGTTCTGGAAGGTGAGGTTCTAGACAGGCAGTTCTAAAAGAATACAAACCATTGTGGCCCTCTCTGGAAAATGCAATGTAATATGCCATAGGTATGGCCGGGTGGTGGTGGCACATGCCTTTAATCCCAGCACTTGGGAGGCATAGGCAGGTGGATTTCTGAGCTCGAGGCCAGCCTGGTCTACAAAGTTGAGTTCCAGGACAGCCAGGGCTACACAAAGAAACCCTGTCTCGAAAAAAACCCAAAAAACCAAAAAACAACAACAACAAAATATATGCCATACGTGTAATAAACAGACTGCTCTTGGGAATTATTTATATTTGAGGAAATTATGTCAACCTCTAAATTCAAGGCCAGCTTGATCTACATAGTGAATTCCAAGGCAACCAGAGCTACATGGAGAGACCTTATCACAGAGAGAAAGAGAGAAAAGAAGGAAGGAAGGAAGGAAGGAAGGAAGGAAGGAAGGAAGGAAGGAAGGAAGGAAGGAAGGAACAAAGAAATAAAGAAAAGATAAAAGTAAAAAAGGAAGCGCACAGTTATACACAACAGCGTGTACAGCTTCTCAAGAGTGAGAGGATTTCCCAGACATTGTACCAAATCCATTTCCTTTGAGTATTTAACACAGTGCGGTGGAGAAAGTGCAGACGCGTCCCACTGCCTCTTAGGGAAGCCACAAATCTTTGGTTTCCTGTCCCAGCACTTGGGCTTGGCATTTTCAAATTACCAACCAACCGTCAAACAGCCAGTTCCTGTTACATCTTGTGAGAGATGAGATTCTTTTTTGCCATTTTTAGCAAAGAAAAATAAAGGGAACGGCACCAAGGTGACCCTGGGTACAGTAGAAAACAGGTGCAGATCCAAGTGACAGGCACTTGCTATACCACAGCTGTCGTAGGGACAAGCTCTGATGGCCACTCTTCTCCTTCTGGAAGCCAAGTGTTTATGTTCATCTTTGCTTATGTCCTGAAGGAACAGGGGGAGAAGGACACGGTCCTGCTGACAAGCCTGGGAGCAGGCGTGGCTTTCAGTGCTGCTGACTGAAGTAATAAAGTAAAAAACAGAGTTCTGGGAATGTAGAAAGAAAGTTTCACAGTAGAATAAGAGAGCCATATTCCAGCTCCTGTAAGCGGCAGCTTCAAACACAGAGAAGTTGTGTTCCAGGGATACCCAAGGACATGTTGTAAAAAACAAAGTTCTGGTGGTCAGAATGTTGAGACAGAATGACCAGGCCATTCTGACTAAATTTAGTAAGGCCAAAACAAAAATAACTGGTGATGGCAATGACGTTAAGGTTCACAAAAACAAGATTCGCAATTCTCGAAAGAACCCCCAACCCCTCTTGTGGTGACCACAAACTGTCAACCTGACCTTGCTGATGACAATCAGCGCACCCCCCCCCCCGTACGTACCACCTAGTTACTCAGCCTCTTTCCCAGAGACTTTTCAAGGACAGGTACAGAGCTGGATAGAGAAGTTAGCTGACTAAGCCAAGAACAGCCCCCTGAGCAAGCCAACCAATGCCTGATGAGATCCTTTGTCCTGTGTTCCACCAACCAGAGTAAGCCAGCTAGCCTTGTTGCAGGAATCTTCCCTCTGTAAAGTATAAAAGATGTGTGCTTTCGAGGTTGACACCCCCCCCCCACTGAGGGTGGGCAACCCCACGTACGTGGGTCAATAAACCTCATATTATTGCAATGATCTATTGTCAATCTGTGTTCTCTGGGTTGAGCCAAGTTTACTACACGGACACCCCTGTGAGTCTCAGAACCTTTAGGGGAGAACCCCTGGGGTTCAGCCTCTGAGTCAGCAGATCGGTGGTCTGTTCTATGTAGGGTGCTGAGATCTGGGTGACTTAGGTCATAGGAACAATAGAGGAAGTGAGGCAGAAGCCGTTCCTTCTAGTGCAACAGAAACGAGCTGTCTGGAAGTCTCTGGCTCAGCCTTAATACATGTTAACCGTGACCTTTCCAGGTTCTTTAGGAAAGAATCCCACACCATTTAAGTGGCTGCCTCTCCCCGCAAAAGCTGGAAGGCCCCACAACCCTCTCTAGTACTTACAAAGTTTTTCTCCAAGGAACTCTAATCGCCTCGCCCTACCTATGCTTGAGTGCAGGGACATCACTGGCATGCAAATCTTGTCAGGTAAAGTGCCTATCCAGACTAGCATTTTACACTTAGGCAGGCCCTTGAAGCAAAAAGCAGGCTCCAAAACACATTCCCCTCCTCTAAGGTCATGCTTACCCTGTACCTGCTGTTCTCTGGCAGTCCAAGCCCTTTGGCTCCCCACTCTGCAGAAGTAAGCCAGAGAGGTGTGTTTCCCTTGGACTGTAGAGCTCTCCTGTGGAGTGGCACCCTCTTTCTGAACAAGAATGCCTGCTGGTTTGAAATCAAAATGCTGTCTTGATGCTCGCACAATGCTGTCTTGATGCTTGCACGTAAGTTGTGTAAGCATAGGGATTTAAGAATTTAGGTCGATTATAGACCCCACCTAAGGCTTGAGGAGGCCAGAAGAGGTGTAAAAGGAACACAGTGTCTGCTGTGAGACTTTATCTCCTAGACGTGTCAGAACTTGTACCCACATGACCTGAACAAGGGCACCAAGAAACGTGTTAACATGGAAATGGGGGAGGAGGGGCTTATAGGACCTCAACCCTAGACTGTGTGATGAACCAGCCAGCCTCCATCTTAGGCATAAAAGACATTTTATAGTAAAAACAGACTAGGTTCATGACTGTTTATGATTAAATCTCTGGGGTTTTTGTTTGTTTGTTTGTTTGTTTGTTTGAAACAGAGTTTCTCTGTGTTGCAGACCTGGTTGCCCTAAAATTTACTTTGTAGACCAGGCTGACCTTTGAGACCCTCCTGCTTCTGTCTCCTAGGTGCTAGAATTAAAGGTATGTGCCACCATGCCTGGTTTTTAAGTTTCTATTTCTCGAAGATTGGGCGCTGGGCGATGGTGGGACACGCCTTTAATCCCAGCATTTGGGAGACAGAGGCAGGCGGATTTCTGAGTTCGAGGCAGGCCTGGTCTACAGAGTGAGTTCCAGGACAGCCAGGGCTACTCAGAGAAACCCTGTCTCGGTGTGTGTGTATGTGTGTATGTGAATATGTGTGTGATTGTGTGTGTCTACATGTCTGTGTGGGTATGTGTGAGTGTGTCTGTGTGTGTGAATGTATGTGTGGCATGTGCGTGTATATGTGTGTCTCTGTATGTGAATGTGTGTATATGTGATTGTGTATGTGTGTGTGTAAATGTGTGTATGCATGAGTATTTTTATGTATGTCTGTGCCTCTATGTGTGAATGTATGTCTGTGTGACTCTGTGTGTGTGTGTGTGTGTGTGTGTGTGTGTTACTGGGGAACAAACCCAAGGCTTGATTCCATCCAGGCAAACACTCCATCAAATATCCTTAAAACTCCAAAGTTTGTTTTATCCAGAGGCTGTCCAGAGGACACTGGTAATTAACCAGTTCTGGTATTTAGAGAGAACACACTGCATCTCCATGCTCAAAGTTAAGACAATGAAACAATTCTTTACTGATTGTTGAAAGCCACTCCTGTGGGCCTCCAGAACACACTCTGTACAACCACTTAACACCACCTGGTTTCTGGGTCTATTCCCTCCCCTGCTTTTCCCAGGATCCAACAACCGAAAGCGTTGGACAGCACCACTTCCAGGCTAGAGGCCTGGCTAGGGTGTTGCAGCATTTTCTCCGTCCAATCACATTAGGGCAATGACAAGCCTGTGATTGGACAGGAATAGAGAGGTGGGTGGATGCTACGAACACTTGTCTATGCCAGTCACGTCTTCAGTATCGGGCTTAAAAACGGCCATCTGTACAGCTACAGTGTACTCATACACATAAAATAAATAAATCTTTAAAAAAAAAAAAAAACCTGATCAAGGGCAAGAGGCAATAAGGACCCAAAGGGGTACCCGTGCCTCCTGGCTATTCAGGGTAGCCGCTGGCATCTCCTAACTCAGACGTGTTCCAGATCAGTCTTTCCAATCGTCAACACGCCCTCATATTTAGGCATAAAGGTACCCCCAAAAATGATTCATTTATGGCTAAGATTGGGCATTGTTTCCTGGCCAGCACGATGTTTCCAATTTATCCTAATTCAATTCCAAGCTATCCTTAGCTTGGAATTTCTCTCAAGGAATCTGCCTGTCAGACAGGTTCTGCCCTTAGAGTTAGCAGCAGAGGTCAGGCTCATTCCTCATTCTTTAGGGCAGCCTCACAATAGTCAGAACTGTTTTACATACTAGAAACTCAAGGACATTAGCTAGAACGGTTAGGTCAGAACTTCCAGGTGCGTGCCTCCAGCCAGGGAGACCCAGAGAATTAACAGGAAATGCCAGATCAGACTATCCTAGTCTTGCCTCCAGCAGAAGCAGAGAATTAGTATAGGAATACCAAATTAGCCCCAGCGAGGAGGGCACCATTGCTCTCTTCCGCCTGCTTCACACCTGGTTATGTGATCCTACCTACTGACCTTGTGTATCGGTCACTTGCCTACATGACTTCAGTCCTGCACTCTGATCCTTTTGACCCCCGCCCATCTACGTGACTCTTGTCATTTGCTCTGTTTCCTGTATACCATATAAGCCTGCTTTTCACTTTGTGCTTTTTTTTTTAATTCTCTCTTGAACTCGGACACTCTTGGACTGGGATGCAGTCCACAGTCCCCCTGGGCCCAGCTTGGGCTTGGGGGGATGTAGCGCCTATCCAGAAAGATGGCTGCTGCTTTAGACCTAGTGTGTTTCAGGTGGCCTCAAATGTACCTTAATTACTAGGCTGCCAGAATTATCATTTCTCTTTTGCAATGACTATAAAAGTCTGATGCCATTTTTAAGAAATACATTCAGATCCTATACTTCATGTGTCGTCTCTGCCATCATTTCTTCGCCTACGCCTTGTCGACCTGACTAGGACCCGTTTCTCCCGCGGGTTGAGGGAGGTCCAGATCCGCCGGCCTGCGGCAAGTGGAGCTAGAAGTTGAGGAGGAAGAAGGGCAAAGACCAGGAAGGGGCAGAGGATCATCATCATGGAGGCAGGTGAAGATGACGATTCAGACACCGAGTGGTTATAACAACCAGGCTAAGGTTTTTACAAAGTTAATTGGGTCAAAACATTGTCTTTATCACTTAGCACTTAAAATATTATTTGGCATCTTGTAATTGTGATCTTATTATATAAACCTGATTAGATAATTAAGTCTTAAGAGTCATGCTTTACTGGGTACTAGGCGCTAGATGAATGATTGTGGGGGTGTGTAAAGCATTGCAAGTGAGCGAGATGTTGCTGCTAGCTGGGAGAAAATAGCAAGAGCCCACTAGGACATAGTGTTGTGGCTGGATGGTACCTGCACTAGAATGTGGACTGGCGGGAAAGAGAGTTTGTGGGGTGGGTTCATTTTAAATATTCCCGCAACACTAAGGTCATAAGCCATTCTCAAAAAATGAAGGGGCTGCCGGTCAGTGGTGGTGCATACTTTTAATCCCAGCACTTGGGAGGCAGAGGCAGGCAGATTTCTGAGTTCGAGGCCAGCCTGTTCTACAGAGTGAGTTCCAGGACAGCCAGGGCTACACAGAGAAACCATGTCTCGAAAAAAAGAAAAAAAAAATGAAGGGGCTTTTTTTGTTCTGGTTAAGATGGTTTAAGATGGACAGTGGTGGCACACACCTTTAATCCTGGCACTGGGGAGGCAGAGATAGGTGCATATCTGAGTTCAAGGTCAGCCTGGTCTACAGAGGGAGCTCTGCCCTTCCCTGTGAGCATGAGCACTAGCTTTGCTGGTTGACTCAAGTACAGGGTAGTGGTAGAGAGTGCAGGCTATGATGATGGATGGCTTGGACTCTAGCCTCAGCTCAGCCTATGTGATCTTGGCCATGGTGTGCCTCATTTCTTCATTGGGGTAAGAATGGTATTCTTGTAGGATGGTTGTAAGGAATATACAGATGAGTATCCTTAGAGTCTACATCTTCAAATTTAACTAATGACAAATCAAAATATCGTTTTATTTTAAACATTTATTTATATTATTTTTATTACACTTATGTCACATTTTGTACTATATTATTGGGAGCTCATTTTATATTCTATTTTTGAAATATATGTATTCTCCCTCTGTGTGTGTCTGTGTTTCTGTGTGTGTTTCTGTGTGTGTGTCTGTGTGTCCACACGCATAGGTGAGGAACAGAGAACAATTTGTTGGAGTTGGTTCACTCCCTTCACCTGTGGGTCCTGGAATCAAACTCAGGTTGTCAAGCTTGACAGCAAGCATCTTTTACCTACTGAGTCATCTCTCCTGTCTTCAGGACATTTGTTGGTCTCTCTCCCCTGAACATGAATATTTTTCTTGCCATTATTCTTTAAACAACACATCAACTATTTACAGAGAGTTGGAATTGTATTAGGTAGTATAAATAATCCAGAGATGGTTCTAAATGTGCACAATGATGAGCCCACATTACATCCAAGTACAATCCCAATTTAACTTTAGAAATATGAGCATGCTCAGATTTTGGTAACCGGGAAAGTCACCCTCACTACCACAGGTAGGGTGGTGACAGACTATGTAAATCACTTAGATAAGTGTATAGCTTGAGCATGAGAGACCAAATCTTTACGTTCAGACTGCATTTTAGAGAACTTGAACTCAGATAAACTAATGGGCTGGTACCTAGCATTAGTTTCCAAGTTACCCCCCAACAAAACCCAAGCCTCGCTCCAGTTTCTAGGCTAAACCCAACAAGACTTGTGTCTCCAGGTTCATCTCCCCTAACAAATCCAGCATTTCCAGGTTAATTCCCACAAGCCAACCTCCTGCCTAATGACCACCAATGATGGTTTGACTACCAGCACCAGCCAATTAGGTTAAAGGCCGTAGTAGCTTTCCAATTAGATGCTTGCCAGGCTAGAAACACCCACCCCTCTCTTGTTGTTCCTCCACCAAAACCATGCTGCTTGTCAGCGGTGGTCTGAGGGGAAAGAGCTAGCTTCCAATAAAGGCCCTGGTGTGGTTGCGTAGGATCGGCTCCTGTCTGGTATTTTGGGGTTCACTAACACATCCCTGGCACTACAAGCATAACTCACTCTTCATTATTGAGCATCATAGTGCCAAATGTCCCCACCCAGCAGGTTGCACTTAATTTCTTTCTTTCTTTCTTTCTTTTTTTTTGTAAACGGCCCTTGGTTACAGTGCTAGTCCTGGGCAGAGGAGATTTTGTTCGATTTAGACAGAGGTGCTGCTTTCGCTCTACATGAGCCTTCTCCAATAGAAGCAGAACTTTGCATCTGAGACGAAAGCAAAAAGCTGGGCTTTCCAGGTACCTCTGGAGGACACTGAGGGGCTCCATGGATCCAGAGACCTTATAGAAGATTGGGGTAAATGGAGGCCCCCTTGGGCTCCCCTGTTCCAAACAATCGCCTCCTATTGTCCAGGCTTACCCACAGTCTGGCAGCTGACCCAGCTCCTGTGACATCTCTCACATTCTTGTCACTCCATCCACACCTCATGCTAATGCTTGACTCCGGATTCTCATTACTTCATGTCCAGATCATGTCAACAGTCCTTAGTCTCCCAACTTCCTCCCTGCTGCACCTCTCCCGACTGCCATTGTACTTCTAAGGAGACACTGCCTGCCTCCGTCTCCTGAGTTCCCTGCTCGAAGCCTCCGAGGGGCTGCCCCCTGTCAGCTGAAGACGTTGCAGCTTTCTATGCTCACATCCATGTTCCTCCCGCATCTGATGTAATTTCTAGCCATCCTCTCAGGATTCCCCTGTGAATTTCCCATGATGCCAGGATGCTTGCTATTTCTTAACCATGCTGCTTCTTTTCTTCACCCCCTCAACTCCCCATGCCAGGCATGTTGTCTGACTTCCAGTCTTCTAATTCTTGCCCATCTGTCATCACCCTGCTCAGTCCCATCCCCACTGACCCCCTTCCCTGACAACTGTCCTTATATGAGAGAAACCACTCATGTGTCACCTTCTCCACTACCTCCTCTTGTTCAAGCATGCACGTGGCTTTCCTGATATACCGTGAATGCCTTGAAGCCAAAGGACTAAAGGCTGATGGCTCAAGGGCTAGGACAAGGGGAGGTGTGGGGACAGGTTGGCATTGGAGTTCAGAAATTAGGCTGTATTTTAACTACCAACTCTGTGACTTGGTGAGATCCCTGATCTTGAGACAGGCTGATTCCACCACCATGACAGGCTTCAAATCGGCAGTTCAGGAGACTAGGCCTAAATCTCTATGTCCAAGAACTGGACAAGTCTAGGCAAGTCCAGGCCTCAGAAGCTGCCCTGCTACCTGGCCTGAGGCAACTGGGTCAGCAGCAGTTTCCAGACTTCCTTATCAACAGTTTCTAGCCCACCAGTCCCCCCCCCCCATCCCAGCAATGGTCCTGGAATATCCCTAGAGATAGAGTGAATAGATTAAGATAGAGGATACTTACCCTTCCCCAGAATTCCTGTAATGTGCTTTAAATCAGGCCTTTGAGCTCACTTACGGCTCTCCATCTTTGTAGAAGGTAGGACCCCCCCCCCATGCTGGCCTTCTGCAGAATAAAACACTCTTTGCATTTACATATTAGCTGAGCCTGGGGTATCATTCTTCGACAAATCATGGACTCTTACAATATTTTCCATGACCTTATCAGAAAATGACCAAGCCCCCCTTGTAGGGCAATTATGAGGATTATGAGGATTAGTATGGAGAGGGCCTTTAGACTGACATACACATAAAGTTCACTTAATTTATTATTTCTTTCATTATCAAGCAAGGTGAGAGGGCTTGTCATGGGCTGGGTACCACATAAGTGACCTTGTTTAATTCTTGGAATGACCCAGTGATAAAATGGGACTCTGCTCCCGGTAGAGATGAGAAATCTGAGGTCCTGAGAAGTTGAGCCTCATGGCTGGTAATTAATTCATCCTCAGCCGCTGTGAATTCAGGGACTGTTGCCTCCCCCTCATCCTACAGCAGGACAATCCTGATGTGGAGAAAAGGCTTCTGCTCCCTTACACCCTTCAGTGTCGATCAAGCTGCTCAGAGCACGTTTGTTGTGGAATGACCGACAGACTTCCTACGACACCAGATCAGCAAGCCCCTTGTGCTCCTCTGTGCTGAGGTCACTACTTGCCCACCATTGATTTCCTTCTGCATCTTTTTCAGACCTCCAGTGCTTAGCTAGGCAACCAGCCACTGTCAGCAAAGGTCATAACTGGGTATGGTGCCATAAGCCTGGAATCCGAGGGCCCGGGAGGTGGTGGAGGCGGGAAGATCATGAGTTCGAAGTCATCTGGAGTACAGAGTGAAACTGTGTCAAACAAAACCAAAAACAGAGGCCAACCAAGTTTTCCAGGTCTGGCATATGGCCTGGTTATATTTACTCAGCTCTGCCATGGCAGTATGTAAGGAGTCGAGGACAGTGTGTGTGAATGAGGGCAGCTGCGTTCCCAGAGCAGGAAGCTAGTCGGATCTGTCCTGGGGGCTGCAGGTTGCTGCCACTTGGTCTACTATGAACATGCCATTGGCTGACTTGACTAAAGATGCAAGGGTGGTTAATTTTGTGTTTACCACTTGTGTTACCAACTTGGCTGGCCCATAAGGGCCAAGATATTTGGGCAAACCTTATTCTAGAAACTTCTATGCAGATGTTTTTCAGTGAGATTGATGCAGCTGATTATGAATGAACACAGTGGGAAGCCTTCCATTACCTTATCCAACCCACTGAAAGCTTCCTTGGCCAAAATAGACTGGCTTTGTAGATGATGAGAGAACTCTCCCAGTAGACTGCTTCAGGCTTATTCTCAGCACTGGATCTTTATGAAGGTACAACAGGCTGTCTTTAGACTAGTCTGTCTGTGTGCATTCTTCAGGTTTGGACTCAACTTTTGCAACCACAAGAGCCAATTTCTATGCATATCCACATCATTGTTTTTGTTTCTGTGGAGAACCCTGAAAGATGTGACGTCATGTTCCATCTTCCTCTGTGGCAAGACGTGCCAGGGAGATTAAGGTCTGGCCAGTGGAATGCTCTGAGGGAGCTTCCAGGAAATGGTGGCCTTTGCTCTTTGGCCTATCATCTCCCCTTTACTCTTCCCGCTGTTTGGAAGGCAGGTGTCATGGCTGAAGGGCCACTGTGGACTAGAATATAGCAACAAAGCAGAACTCCAAAGCAGTCTAGGGTCTTCAAGACTCTTTGTTCTGTCCCAGTCAATACCTCACGCCATGCCGGCCTATCTCCTTCCTAGTGTAAGGGTCCATGTTTCACTGAAGAATGATACCCCGAACTCGAATAGTATGTAAACACAAAGAGCGTTTTATTCTACAACAGTCCAGAATGCTGGGGTCTCCCATTACCAGAATAGAGAGAGTCAACCGAGTGAGTTTGCAGACTTGATTTAAAGGACTTTAGGGAATTCCGGAGTAGGTGACCTCTATGTTAATCTGTTGAGTCCATCTCTACAGACATTCCATTACTAGGGTGTAGGGTCTGGAAACTTGCTGGGGGATGGGGTCTGGAAACTGCTGCTGACCCATTGTCCTTGCCTCAGACCAGGTGGGGGGCGGGGCAGCTTCAGAGGCCTGGAATTTCCCAGTTCTTGGAAACAGAGAATTAGGCCTAGTCTCCTTAACTGGCAGTTTGAAGCCTGTCCTGGAGCCAACCTGGCCTGCTCGATAAGAGCACAGAGACTTCCCTCTTTCCTCATCTGCATACACTTGTCAATTAGCCCAGCTTTCAGCCATGAATTTGCCCATCTCGGCTTAGATGCTGCTGACTTCAGAAATGCTTTGGCAGAAGTTAATTTTTACAACAATCGTGTATGCCATGTGCTTTTATTCCAAACCAAACTGCCTAGGGCTTTCTGTTTGTTTGTTTCTTTCTTTCTTTCTTTCTTTCTTTCTTTCTTTCTTTCTTTCCTATGGGGCTAAAGATAGATAAGGGTAAACAAAAATCTTTCATTTATTTTTATGTGCAAGCTGCTAAGGACCTATGTGTTGTTCTCTAAGCAGGAGAAGAAAGCACAGACCGACCCTGCAGGAATCATCCGAGGTTTCTCTGGCACCCAAGGACTCAGCTTCCACCATCTGGTACTTGTCTGAGTAGAGTTGTCTGGTTCTGACTGTTAATTGCTAACCCAGACTAGAACTGACAGAAGAGAGGGACGGTTCTAGAAATTAGTCAGCTTGTCTCTCAGCATCCGAATGAGACCCCCTTTTCTGCTCTCCTCAGCGTAAAGATGTACCATTGAAGGGCATTGGCAGTGACGAGGCCAGCACTGAAGCATCGCTGCTGTTTTCCGGAGATGGAGATGCCGTAGCCTGAGTGAGTCTGATGTACAGGCTACCTGGCTGGAGATGTAGGTCTAATGCCCATGCTGTTTTGGGGCTGGATGGCAGCTGATAGAACTGGTCCCTCTCTCCCCTCAGAGTCTGTCGGAGCTGTCGTGAAAACATTCTTTCTACTTCTTAAGTGTTACTCAGGGCCAACTTTTTGTTTGCCAACTTCAGGGCCAACTCAGTGCCAAGTTATGGAAGTCCTGGAATGGGGTCAGGGACTACTATCCCAATCAGACAGTACAAGGGACAAATGCTGTTCTTACCCCGCTCCCCCCACCCACCCACCTTCCAGGAAGATTATGCAATACCAAAACCAAATTCCCTGCTTTCTACTTTCAGGCTCACCCCTTTCTTCACAAGGAGTCAGCAATCCACAGAGTAGCAGTTGCTCAAAAAGTCTCTCTCTTCGGCCCCACTTGCTTGTCCTTGGCCCAGAGTTCGGCTAATGAGTTCCCACAGAGCACAGGCCAGCAGGGGAGGCAGAGATCATGGAAGAAAAAGAGGCAGCTTCCAGGTTTCCTGTGGATTCCAGAATGCGATGGAAAAAAACACAGCGTCTCTGGATGAATGCTGTCCGGAACACAGCGGTCACTGTTCGCTGTTGCTCTGGGTCAGGGCTGGCACGCAGGTTCCTGCTTGTGGGTGTCCCCCTCTGAAAGGGGCTGAAATGAGGCAGGCTAAGCACCTTCTCTTTGTCACTTGAGTCTGTTCTCCCAAAGGCCTTTGTGTCAGAGTCATCTCTAGAAACTGCAGAAGGAGGCAAGTTAGCCATCCTGAGACTTTGAGGCAAACCTCAGCTCTTCTCTTCATAGGACTCCCAGCCTACCAGGTTATCCTGCCCACACCATGTTCAACACGGGCTTGCTATCTGCACCTATCAGATTCAACTAGAGAACCGGAACGGGCATCAGACATGTGTTACCAGATTATGGAGAAATGCCATACTGATGTAATACTGAGTCTGTACTCCGTGAGGCCCATGCAGATATGGAACATGAGGGAGACAGTCAGTGCCCACAGGATAAACTGCCCCACCAGGGATCCCTCAGCCCTGCTCTTAAGGCCTTCCAACTGGTTGATTCTGATGCCCTGAATCTAGGATGTCCCCTTATCTAAAATTCATATGATTAGGGTTTTTTTTTTTTCATGTGTATGTGTGTGGATGCATGTTCTCCTTCATGTGAGCATGGTGTGTATGCAGGTGTCCCTGCATTAAGTGTACTTTCATATGAAGGTCCAAAGTTGATGGAGGGGAATCTGCCTTGATTTGAGGTAGGGTCTCTCACTGAACCCAGAGCTTGACATTCCTGGCTTGTCTAGCTAGCCAGCTTGTCCTGGGAACCCCCTGTCTCTGCTTCTCAAGGGCTGGGATTATAGACAGCCATTTTAGCTGCCTGGCTGTTTGTGTGGATGCTAGGGATCCAAACGAATGTACTCAATTTATACCAAAAGTAGTCATCCACTAATCTATCTTCTTAGTCACACATGTAAAATACCTTCGCTGCAAGCCCCAGACTAGTGTTTGAGTAACTGTAGACCGTGACCTAGTTGAGCTAATGCCTGCACTCGGTGTCATCAGCCCGTTTCTGTCCTCCATAGCTGCCCCCTTCCTTGGCTACAGCCTCGTATTTTGCTTCGAATTGTCACTAGAGCCTCTTCACTTATCCCCTACTTCTTCTCCTGTCCTCTCTGCCCCACCCACTGCCCCTAGCTGTTTTCAACTGAGCAAAGGGAACAGTTACCAGATAGAGTGCAAGCCATCGGCCATTGCTCAAACCCTTTATGGGGGCAGAACAACAGTTCCCTAGAGATGCCTAAGTCCTAATTCATGGAGACCATGGCTGTGTTACATTCCCTAGTAAAAAAAAGGACCTGTATGGGGGTGGTTTGGGGCCAGTTTTAACTTAAGATTGTCCTAGTTTATTTGAGTGGCCCACTCTGATCATACTAGTCCTTAGAAGCAGTTGAGGGGACAGCTCCCAAGCCTGGTGACCTAATTTCAATACCCAGAAGCCATATGAAGGTGTGCAGAGTGAAAGAATTTCACAAAGTTGTCTGCTGACCTCCACCTACACTGTGGCATCTGTACCCCACCCCTCCCCTGCCAGATTCTGGAAGCCTATGGAGAAGGTCTTGAGAAAACCTTCAAAACATCATATTTAGTAATTCCTGGAGATTCTATTCTCTTCAAGATCCCTCTTAACAATCAAGAGTTTTTCCTTATGTTTTTTTTAATACAAACGTTCTAATAAAGCCACTGGGGAAAGTGAGTGATGTCACCTATCAGATTAGATTTTTCTACGTTATGTCAGGAAGTAACATCCTAGATGCCTTCAGAATTGGTTAAGAATCTTCTAGATGTTAAGATCTCTTAGATGCAGTCCCATCAATGGTTTCATGTTGTCCCGTGAGGCCATGTTGGACCGCCAGTCTGCAGGATGACAGCAAGCTCGAGCTGTGTCAGTCACAGCCTTGTGACGACTTCAGCTGTGGCGGCACTCTAAAAGGCTTCCCATTCGATGCAGAGTTGAGACCCAGCTCCCACCCATCCCTCCTCTGTAATGGTTTCCTAGCAGCCCTCCCCTTTGACTCACTCCTGCTCCACTAGACTGCAGCCACACCAGATGTGCCAGTCAGGAGTCGAGATAATAGCACTTCTATGTAGCATCAAAGTTAATGCAACTACGTGTGGCAAACGAACATAAAATATTGAGAGAAAGAGGCGATCCAGTCACAGGACTTGCTCGGCCTGTCTTTGCCACCCCTTGCTCTGACCGTTGCAGCTCAAACTTCCAGCTCCACTCCCATAGTTCCTTGTTCCCCACTCTGCCCTCAGATGCCTACAAGGCTTTCTGTCTCGTTGGCTTCATCACAGGTTTGTTATTGTTACTCTTTTTTTATTATTATTATTTTTTTTTACATTGAATTTTTCTATTGTGGCCCAGGCTGTCCTCAACTTTCCATCCCCCTGCCTCTGGCTTCCAAGTGCTAGGATGATAGGTTACACCACCATACCGAGCCTCAGCTACTTACTGAATCTTTCCTGACCATTTGCTTAAAATCATAGTGCCCCTCACCAGCACCCTGTCACTTACTGTTTTCCCAGAAGGATGAACATGCCTACTATATTATTTCATTTATTCACTACTCTGTTTCCAGATATGTCACCTAAAAATCATGCAACATGCAGCAATGGTTCAGTAAGTATGTGTGGAAGGAAGGAAGGAGGGAGAAAGGGAGGGAGGGAGGGAGGGAGAGGGAGGAGGGGGAGGGAGAGTATAGAAAAAAAGAGCAAAATGTAAAGCAAGAGTCGTTTGTCAAGGCGTGTGTGTGCATGTGTGCGTGTATGTGCTTGTGAGTGTGTGAGAGAGAATGTGTGTGTGATTATGTGTGCATTTCTGTATGTGTGTGTGAATGTGTATGTGTGTGAGGGTGTATGTGTATGTGAATGTATTATGTGAGTGTATGTGTATCTATATGTGAGTGTATGTATGTGTGAATGTGTATGAGTATAGGTATGTATGTGAGTGTGTATGTGAATGTGTGTGTGTTGTGTAAGTGTGTGTGTGTGTGTGTGCGTGTGTGAATGTACATATGTGAGTTGTGTGAGTGTATGTATGGGAGTGTGTGGGTGTGTAAGGAAGGACTTTCTCACTGCATTACTTGAAGGCAGAACTTCCTAAGAACAGCAGTAAATTTTAGCTTGCTTGCAGAAACATTAATTTATGAGCGAGCCTTGTTTTTTTTTTTTCTCCCTCAAAGGTAGAAAGCACCAGGAGCCAGCGAGTTCTCTTAGATTAACTGGCAGATGTGGACTGGCTCAGTGCTTTCTTTTCTAGGAATTAGCTTAACACTGTTTCCATGGAAGCTCCAGGAAAGTTTGCATACCTGTGGCTTATCTCAGATCTGGTGAGACCCAGTCATTGCAATGTTGGCTGTAGTAATGCCTAGAGATTATATTCTATTCAAGTTGCCTGCCAACCCTAAAAACTCAACTGAGACTGTGTATTCTTTTTTTTTTTTTTTTTTTTTTTGGTTTTTTGAGACAAGGTTTCTCTGTGTAGCCCTGGCTGTCCTGGAGCTCACTCTGTAGACCAGGCTGGCCTCAAACTCAGAAATCCGCCTGTCTCTGCCTCCCAAGTGCTGGAATTAAAGGCGTGCACCACCACCGCCCAGCCCGAGACTGTGTATTCTTGTGAGAGGTTATTGAATAAACAAAAGTTTCTGAGCAGATTCAGAAAACCACAGCCAGATTGGGAAGTGTTCCCCCCTGGTGTTAAAAAGCTGGTCTTCAAGTCTTCAGTTACATAGAAGGGAAAGGGTTCCAGCTATGAGTATCTTGGATCAGATCCTGGGGGGTGGAGATACTAACAGAAAATGAAATGGTGGTGAAAATGAATGACCATGAGTATAGTTGTACTGGCTGGTTTTGTGCCAACTTGACACAAGCTGGAGTTATCACAGAGAAAGGACTCTCCCTTGAGGAAATGCCTCCATGAGGTCCAGCTATAAGGCATTTTCTCAATTAGTGATCATTGTGGGTGAGGCCATCCCTGGGCTGGTAGTCCTGAGTTCTATAAGAGAGCAAGCTGAGCAAGCCAGGGGAAGTAATCCAGTAAGCAGCACCCCACCATGGCCTCTGCATCAGCTCCTGCCTCCAGGTTCCCGTCCTGCATCAGCTCCTGCTTCCTGATCTGACTTCCTTTGGTGATCAACAGCCATGTGGAAATATAAGCTGAATAAACCCTTTCCTCCCCAACTTGCTCCTTGGTCATGATGATTTGTGCAGGAATAGAAACCCTGACTAAGTAAGTAGCGAATGGGGATGATAGTAGTTTCTACACCGTGATTAATGTATCGCGGTCATGACAGGTGTCAACATTAAGGGATACTCAGAATTCTCATTCTTGCGGCTGCTTTGTGCAGGCTTAAAATGATTGTAGAGTAAAAACTCAAAGCTGAACTGGAGAGATGGCTCAGCAGTTCAAAACACTGGCTGCTCTGCGGAGAGTCCTGGCTCATTCCCAGCACCCACATGGCAGCTCCCAACTATCTGTAACTCCAGTTACAGGCGATCCGAAGTCCTCTTTACCAAAGCATTTGAGGCCACCAGGCATGAACACGGTACACATGCATGCAAGCAAAAGTTCATATGGATAAAATAAAAATAAAAAAATCACTAAAAAAAAAAAAAGTTTAAGCTAAAAAAAAAAAAAAAATAGACGTCAGTTCCCAGTGGAGAGGAAAGTAGAAACAGCAAGTACAACAGGGGTCAGGAAAACTCGAGTCAGCTTGGGGACCTCGGGCTCACATCCATGCTATTTTTAGCTGTGCAGCGCTGGCCAGGACACTCACTTCTCTGAGTACCAGTTCCCTGTGAATCCCTGGTGCTAGCTGGGAGGCAAACCAGGACACTGCTGATGCTGCCATGGGTAATGAGCTGGGATGGTGGTATAGACAGAAGGGGAGTCAATACTGCCCCTGAGCACTGGATCCCTGATGGATTAAGTTCAGCTGTCAACACGTTATTGGTACCTTTAGAATAAAAAAGTGTGTGTGTGTGTGTGTGTGTGTGTGTGTGTGAGCACATATGTGTGTGTGATTGTGTGTAGAAGTGTGTGAGTGTGTGTACATGTGTGTGAATGTGTGTGCATGGGTGTTTGAGTGTGGGCACATATGTGTATTAGTGTGTGTGCACATATCTGTATGAGCATGTGTATTTGAGTATATGTGATTGTGTGAATGTGTGTGCACAGGTGTTTGAGTGTGTGCACATATGTGTATGAGCATGTGTATTTGAGTGTATGTGATTGTGTGTACGTGTGTGTGTGTGCCCATGTACATACGTGTGTGAGTGTGTGTGCACATGTGTTTGAGTGTGTGCACATGTGTGCACACATGTGTATGAGCATGTGTGTGAGTGTGAGCATGTGCGTGCACGTGTGTGTAAAGGTCAGAGGTGTTGCTATGTACCTTTACCTTCCTCCATTGAGCTCCACATTGTTTTTTGAGATAGTCTTTTATTGAGCCTGGTTCTCAGCAAACCATCTAGTGTCATACTTCCTCCAGCAAGCCCAAATCTACCTAGACAGCACCATCACCTGGGACCCAGTGTTCAACCCTCTGAGCCTCTGGAAGCTGTCTGATCCTGCCACCACAATCTTCAATAGTTGCAAGAAAGACCATTTCACCTGTGGATGGGTCTATCTAACCATTCCTATGTTAAGCGGTACTGGCTAATTGCAATTTGTTCCACTAACAGAAAGTTGCATAGAGTGCGGGTGATGTAGATCAATGGCAGAGTGCTGTGTAACATGAGCAGAGCCTCAAGCTTGATCTCTAGCACCGCTACAAAAAAGGAAATGACTCTGAGGTATGAACTGTGTAAATTACCACTAATTCTTAGCAGTGTTTCCGATATTTGCAGTGTTAATAGTGGGGCAAAAGATGTGATTACTTAATTAAAAGCTTACTCTATGGAATTAGATTTTCCCTTGAAAGGTAATACAATGTTTCAAACTTCCATCAACGTTTAAAACACGCTTAGCTTTGTTAACTTTTCTGTCGCTCTGATGAAATACCCTGACAAATGTGACTTAAGAAAGACGTTTTCTGGCTGGCAGGCAGTCAGGATGTCAAGGTGGCAGGAGCTGAAGCGGCCGGTCTCGTGGTATACACTGCCAGGAAAAAGCATAGTGCACAGTAGAAATCCATGGTGGGAGACGCTCAGGCCAGGGCCCAGGCATCCTCAATTAAACCCAGGGCAGGCATGGCAGGCAACCCCATCTGAACAATCTTACACCTTTTCCAGATGATTCTAGATCTTATCAAGTTGAAATTAGCCATCAGCCCAACAAGCTGGGTGAACAATGATTTTTTAGTGTTGTTTTGCATCTTTTCTCTATAACGAGTTTAATTTCCTAATGATGTAACATCATCGCACATGCTCGGCAAGCGCTCTGCCACTGAGCTGAGCTGTACTCCTAACACCTTTGACCTTTAGTTTTGAGACAGGAACTTGCTATGTCGCTATGTATCCACTGGTGGACTGGTGGACATATTTATTCTATTGTTGTATTTCCAAGTTTGCCTTCTCGGGCTATGCGATAAAACAGGGGTTCTCAATCTGTGGGTCATAGGGGTTACATATCAGATATTTACATTATGATTCATAACAGTAGCAAAATCACAGTTAAGAAGTGGCAGCGAGAATAATTTTATGGTTGGGGGCATCACTGCAACATGAGGAACCGTATTAAAGGGCTGCAGCATCATGAAGATTGAGAATCGCTGCTCTAAAACCACAAGGTGGGGGCTGGGGGGTAACGAGCCTTTACAGAAGCATACACGGCAGTCAGCTGGCTGTTAAGGGCAACGGCCCATTGTTCTCCAGATCATTCAGCTCTATTTAGCAAGTGATGTCATGCTTGGCAAGCAGGCAGTACAGTCACTACATCAGTATCTAATGACTGGTCTTTTCTATCTTATTTCATTTCGGCAGCCTTATCTGAGCACACACAGGTAGGCTTGTTCGTGTCAATTCAGGACTGTACAGGATTGAGGCTCCTTTTCACGCCCGAGTTTCTGCCTCATGTCTAAGAAGGGTCCTGCCCTCGAGGTGACTGACATCAAGAAATCTTATTGACTTAAGAGCAGCTCGAAGAGGTGACCACACCCTTTGTGGGACATCAATACCCTAGTTTTGTCAAACAAGTTTCAAAGGCAGCAAGAGACACAGGTAGTGCCTGTGTGGATCAGGTGTGGAGGCGTGCACCTAGAATCCCAGCTCCTGAAAGCCACAGTGGGCGAACTTAAACTGGGCTATAATCTCTCAAAAACTCTGTACCTCTAGTTATTTGTGAAGAAGCAGCATCTTTTGACATGTTTATTCTATTGTTGTATTTGCATTTTTATGACTTCCATTTCTGTCCTTCATTGGTTTCTCATTTGGAGTCTGTGGGCTTCTTTGTGTCAATTTTTTCTGATGCTAACCTTTGCTAACTTTTATCTCATATCTGCTGAATATTTCCTACAACCCATTGCTTTTTTATTGGGCTTCATTCTCATTATTGGCTTGTGGATCATAACCATGTTAGTGTTGGCATCAGGGCCTCTGAAACTCATGATGTCACATAGGTGGGCCTCACAGACCTGTTGCCAAGGCAACAGCCACCATATTCCCAGAATCCATTGGGCTCACCTCCCACCTCTACCTGTGACCATGTCACCACCTATATATTTATGTGGGGAATGCCCCTCCCTCTCTCTCTTTCTGCTGCCATGTCCTCTCTCTCTCTCTCTCTCTCTCTCTCTCTCTCTCTCTCTCTCTCTCTCTCTCAATAAAAACTCTTACATGTGGAACTGTTTGGGCCTAGTG
Source organism: Montemys delectorum (assembly GCA_019843815.1). NCBI lineage: Eukaryota > Metazoa > Chordata > Mammalia > Rodentia > Muridae > Montemys > Montemys delectorum. The sequence continues at coordinate 23,561 of JADRCD010238486.1, forward strand.
GGGCCTAGTGTAGTGTGTCCAGATGCAAGTGCTATTCTAACACATCAATTAGTAAGAGGACGGGATGTTTTACTGAGATCTTGTCCCCATTGCCACTCAGTTTCCTTCTCTTGAGGACTTTACAGAGAGAGCTGAAGATGGATGCTCAATGTCACCCTGAGATCATCTTCATTATGGTGAAGCACCTTTTCCCCTAGTTGAAAGTCCACTTGGGACATAGCTGCAGGCTCTTTATCCCAGCCCTGAGGTCAGGTTCACTGTCCAACTTCCCTGACCACAGAGATGGTTGTGACCACACTGCAGGCTTCTGACAGAAGCTCTGGGCTATAGGCAACTTTGAGGCTCATCCAAGTTGTCTCTGTCCATGTTGACTACACATCATTTTCCTTCAACTCTCCTGTACAAGGCTGAGTCTTGGGGGTCTCTGGAGACCTAAGTAGGCTCCTCCCATTCTGTGGTTGTCTTCTGAGGAGGTGATAGGGCCTTCAAGAGATAAATGTTGTGTTGGTGGCGGGGGGGGGGGGGGGGGGAGAGGTCAGTGGGAATGAGAAGTGAAGAGACCCTCAAGAACAACAGCTGCCATGGACACAGAGAGTGACTGAACTAAGTATACCTGCTCCGTCTCCTCCTTGGGTAGCTCTGGGGCTGGTGGTCCCTCGCAGCTATCGTGAGTGGAGACAAGAGGGTAAGCCTCTGCTCTTTTACACTGAACGTCTTTTCTACTGGCTGTCTCCGGGAAAGGCAGACAGTCTTGGTCGAGGCCACCCGTGACAGATACACGAGTGAAACTCATCAGTGGGGGACACCCCCATAGAAGTTAGAGGGATTGGCCAAGGGCTGAACAGCATCCAGAGCACTCGGCAGTATGGCCTACTCACCTCTGGCCTGCCTTGTTCACTAGAGGCCTTGAGTGTGCTTTTTACTCCTCTAGCCACTGATTCTATATCCAGGCTGGGAGGTTGGCCTGGCTTTTATTCTCTCTCATTGTGTTTGTCCCAGGCCAGGGATTATTAGGCTAGTAAGCCTTCTTTGTCATCTAAATTCTGCAGTGTCATCTTGTCTCAGAAACAATGAAACAAAATCCCTTGCTGCTAAATGAGGGACAACAGAGAGGCAACAGGAAGCTCCAGAACAAAGCCTCCACACACAGACTGTGGAGAACGTCCACTTGATGCCAACCCACCCAGTGGGATGCTCCACTGACTCTTCCTGCCTGGGGAGGACCTGGGGAAGGCAGAATAATTCTCAAAAGAGCTCCAAATCAAGCATTACTGAGGGGAAACATTTAGAATTGCCAGAAAATGAAGCCAGAAGAGAATGGTGAAGTCTTTATACCCAGCAAAAGGGAGCATGGGCTTTGCTGTGTTGGAATCGAGACTTGTGTCCGGACAGACCACACCAGGCCAATGCAGTTCTACATGGCAGAGGTTTATTTGGGGGGGTTGAGGGGAGAGAAGAGGGTAGTAGAGACAAAGGGGAAAAGAGAGAGAAGAAGAAGGAGGGTCGAGAAGAAAAAGGGGGGTCGAAGATCAGGAAGGATCTGCCTTTTATTTAGGCTGTGA
>JADRCD010238487.1:0-19737 GCA_019843815.1 Montemys delectorum
AAAAAAAAAAAAAAGAAAAAAAAGGCGAGGCTGGGACTTCCTAAGGAGGCTCACCCAGGTTCTGAATGACCCAGAGCTTTCTGTGAGCATCCTTGAGGTCCCAACAGATGTTTCCTCAGCATCCTGGGTCCAGATGTGGGAAGCTAGGAGGTGTGGGGAGAGCAGGGTAGCATGAGTTGGATGGATTCAGGGGCTCACTGATGGAGATGTTCAGCTGAGTGAGAACTGACCTCTGTCCAGTGCAGGCTCCCCCTCTGCTTGAAGGAACACACGTTCCAGCTGGCACAGGCAGTGCCCAGCCATGGCGAGAGACAGAATATTTAGGGTTAGATAGTCAAGGATAGAAGTATAGGTTGGTTACGTGCAGCAAGGTGACCTACAGAAGGAACACTACCCTTTGGAACACTACCCTCCCCACAGCAAGTGCTTACAGCCACAGTGCCTCATTCCCAGACTCTTGTGAGAAGAAAATAAATAACCGCTTTTTTTTCCCCCTCTGAGCCAGGGTCTCATATAGCCCAGACTGGCCTGGAACTTGCCATGTCGCTTCTTGATCCTCCTGTCTGCATCTGCCAAGTGCTGGCTGGGATTATAGATGCTCACCACCATGCCTGGTTTTATGTGGTATTGGAGGTTCAACGCAGGGCTTTTGTGAACGCTAGGCAAGCTCTCTACCAACTGAGCCACCTCCGATGCATCGCTTTTCAAAGGGTGTGTGAATGAATCTTAAGAAAACACAGCGAGTTCACATGTGAGCTTGATGGGTTTGGTAGAATGAGTCACGCACGGGCTGGGAGCTCGGCATGTCTGCAGCAGTTTAGAGGGGCCGTCAGTGTGGGTGTGTAGCTGGGGAGGTTCAGGTCGAGGTTTGCCCTGAGTGAGAGACATGAATGCTCAGCAGAGGAACCTTAGCTGCCTCAGGAGCCTGGGAGTACGTGTAGGTGTCTGAGTGTGACCGCATGCTGGTCATGTAGAGGGAGGGCATGCCAGGGAGAGTATGGTGCCTGAATTTGTAGTGGGCACTGTGACAGAGCCTCAGGAATGCGTGGGAGCATGTTTGCTTCGGTAGGGTGTGGGGTGGTGTGCTGGGGCATCTATGGGGCAGGCATGTGTTAGTGTGTTCCTCCATGCAGGCGCAGGCATCTAGCCCAGGAAAGCAGGTTTGGCATGTCTACAAGGTTATCTTATATCCATGCTCCTGCTGCAAGACTCACTGGGTTCCAGCGGCACAGAGAGTGAAGGAGCAAGGCTGCCAGCCTACCTCAGTGGGGGGGGGGGGGGGGGGGGGCACAGAGTGGAGCACACTGTAGACCCTTCTTCCTGGCTTCATCCTGGAACTCCCAGAGGCTCTCTGCCCATCTCTGCCTTCCCAGCTTCTAGGGGGATCCCTTGGTATTTAAATACGGACCATCTAACTCCCACCGTCCCCAGGATACAGACTGTGAAAGTCGAGCCACCCTCAGCCTTCATGGCTGCAGAGCTGACAGCTGTCTCAGAGGTAGAGGAATGCAGGCGCTGGGGACCTGAACCAATGGGGTCCTGTAGGCTCTCATTCCTGAGGGCTTTGGGTGTCTATCAGCCAGGAGTGATGAGATGCCAAGGTGCCTTTGAGGTAATAATTGTTGTGTGTGTATGTGGATGTACACCCGTGTGTGTGTGTGTGTGTGTGTGTGTGTGTGTGTGTGTGTGTGTAGGGGAGCACAGGGCACCTCACCAGTAGCATTTGTGAATCAGGCAATCTCCGTGACCCTAGATAAACCTCCATGTGGAGGTAGCTTCTTCTCTCTGGGATCATCAAACTGCAGTGGGGACCCTCCACAGAAGGTTCATGTAGGCCTTCCACTTGACACTTCTGCACAAAGGTGAGGAGCTACCAAGCCTGGAAGAACAGCAAGGACTTAAAGCTCTGTGTCCTAGGTGTTGTAATGTATTTTGGCTCTAACACTGGTACCCAGTTTCTGGTCCAGCATCTGACTTGAGGCTCGAAGCATCTCAGGGTGATTCTAGTACGCTGGGTGCTTTAGGGGAAGGTCCTACAGTGACCAGAAAAGCATGCGGCCTGCCAGCCAGAAGTGGAAGAAAAGTGCCAAAGTCTGGGGCCCTGTCCTGTCCATGTACATTTCTGTGCTAGAACTTGACCCTCGAGGGAAGGTGGAGCAGCAGAAAGGCTGGCCAGTATCATCTCCCCGACACAGGGCAAGACATGCCCATCACCAGCATCCTCGGTGACCCTGTTCCTCCTGAGCCCCCAGACCAGAGGGTGCCTCCGTCTTATAGCCCGTCTTGCTTCATGGGAAGTGTCTGCTCCCATCCTGGCATGGCTGGTACTGGGTTTGCATCTCTCCTGCCTGTTTCTGAACCTGACTGTCTCCCTCTCACCTTCTCCTCACTTCAGCAGCCACCTGCATCCCTCTCTGTCCATCCATCTCCTCTCCTGCATCTCTCTCTGCCCATCCATCTCCTCTCCTGCATCTCTCTCTCTGCCCACCCCATCTCCTCTCCTTTTTCCTATACCCCACCCTTTTCCCTCTCTTCTAAATTCTCTCCTCTTGGAGCCTGACGTGACTTCACACTAAATTCCCCATCCTCTCTTTAGAGCATAGCTGTGCTCAGAAGAGTGGTAAATAAAGAGGAAGAGGCAGGGCCTGGAGCCTAGAGCTTTGAGGGCTGTCTGCAGCCTCCTGATGGGACTGTCAGAACTTTAAAGACTTAGGGTCCTCGGCTACACATCACTTTGAGTACGTGCACATACACACATACAAGCTATACGTGTGTTCTTGTGTGGTACAGCACCCTCCCTTCCTGAGGAGAGGAGAGAGCCATCACAAGAAAACAAGAGAAGAATCAAAAGCTGGCTCTTTGTGTGCGTTAGCCGCATATCAAGGAGTGAGCAGGTGAGGGAGGAAGTGGAGTCGAAGGGCTTGATGTGTTGTTGTTGACTCATTTTGTCCTCAGCTCTTGCACTCAGAGGCCTTGAGTCTGGCTCTGTTACAGGCCTGCAGCCCCGTGCACAAGTGGGACTCAGAAACAAGGCCATCCTAGTGCCACCGCCAAGCTTTTCAACAGAGAAGGTGGAGCAAGAAGAAAGGAGAGAGAGGAAGACAGAAGGAAGGGGAAAAGAAAAGATGGAAGAAGAGGAAGAGGAGGAGGAGGGAGAGGAGGAGGGGAAAGAGGGGGAAGAGCAAGAGGAGGGGCAGGGAAAGGAGGAGGCTCAGAGAAGTACAAACAAACAAACAAACCTCGTACATAAGTTCAGACCAAACAAGTTGCTGCTTGTGGACATCATGCCCACTCCTTTTCTCTCCATTTCTATCCACCCTCTCCACTTCAGGTAGTTAGCTCTCAGCCATCCCTAGGTCACCCTGTCCTAGCCTTCTTTCAACCATAGTGGCCTGTCTCTTGGCCCCAAGGCAGGGGATACTTGACCCTGGCCAGACCAATCAACTTGCCACGGGGATTAGTCTAGAGACGAGGAAGCCAGATTTAGGAATATTTGTTGAGGATTTGGGGAAGGGACTTTCTTCCTCTTGGTCAAGCTAAGGGAGCATAAGTATATCAAAGCTACTTTGTAACCTCGGATAAGATGTCCTGAGAATAAAGCCAATGCAATGCAAAGACACAGAGCAAGGACCTGAATACAGCCATGCCCGAAGCATCAAAGCTGTAGTCTATGCCAGCCCATGGCTTTCTTGCTCAAGCCAGTGTGACTTGGATTTCTGTCTCTTGGAAAACAAGGAGTTAACTAGCCAAGATATTGGTGATTTGACCCCTCCGAGCTAGAGTTTCCTCACGTGCAAAATAATCTGTTATGAATTCTAAAAGCATTGGTGCTGAAGGATGCCTAGTAGGCCCGACACCAGGAGCACCAATTATTTTTGTACAAAGCCTTCTGCCTTTGCTCTCTCGCTTGATCTTTTAAGAAGTCCGTGAAGCTTCTGGGCTGATTAGATGGCCCACTTTCAGGGGGAGGATCTCATAGTCAGGGGCGACAGGGGACATGCAGCATCAGCCACCCTTCTCCTTTCTGCCCACGGGATGCTAATCTAATCTGCAGGGCATAAAGCACCAGGTTCTGCCAATGTGCAAGGCCCAGTGGGAGATGGAAAGACTAGAAGAAAAGCTGAAGTCTGAGTCAGGTGTCCCTCTGCCCGATGGCCTTAGGTTTGCATGCCCTTTAATCAGAAGTCAGCATCTTGAACGGTAGCCTCATCTCAGGCTCCCATAACCACTCCCTTTCTGTGGATCTCATACTGGTTGTGATTGGTTTCATCTCCGCTCAGCCAAAACATGCACAGATGATTCCTTTCTTAGCTACTTCTTCACAAACCTGTTTGTGTGACACTGTCGTCCCCAGAGACTGACTGCCATTGTGTACCCAGTGGCATCCAACTATGTGGATACAGGCTCATGGACTTGGTATGCTGGGATTTTGACCTTGTTGGTATTCTCTAATGGTCCTGGGACATCTTTCAGTCCCATGTTCCTCCAGGATCTGAGTGAGCCACTCTGTCTCCACAGCTTTCTTGATTCCTTACCTTACACCCGTCAAAGCTGCCCTCCCCCATGGCTGTCTCCTTCTTCCCTATCTATTGGGTGTTGGTGCCTGTGGGGTGCCTCTCTGGTGTTCCCTGGGGGCATAGGGACTATAAATAAGTCCATCTGGCTCTCCCAGGCCCATGGCTGCTGCCCTTAGCAGGCATATGGCAGATGCTTGGTGGCTGTTGGCTAAGTTCAGTGATAGAACTTAGAGTGGCTCTCTGTGATCCATCGTCCTATGAGACTTTGCAGTAGCAGTGGCTTTGGTCCAGAGTGTCCTCTCTTCCTGGAGCTGCTGGGGATGTCCCCTTGCCTGCCTAGCCCCCATCACCAAGGCTCAGCTCAAAGCAGGGTGTCCCCTCCTCTGGAGGTCATTCCTCACAGAAGTCTCTCCAGCAGCCCCTTCCTAACTCTCTGACTGTGTTTTGAATTTAAAATGTCCCCATGAGCTCATGTCTTGAAGGCTTGGTCCTCAGCTAGCAGTACTTTTTGTGAGCCTCTTTGGAAGTGGGGCCTAGCTGCAGAAGGAAGGTCTCTTGGGGCTGGCCTTTGGAAATTACAGCCTGGAGCCTGGTTTCTGTCTGGCTCTTCTGCTTGTTGGTATGAAGTGATAGAAGCAGCCTTTGTCACATCCTCCTGCTGCTGTAACAGGAGCTACTCAGCCATGCCTTCCTGTTGTAATAGGATAAAACTTTCGGAAACCATGAACCAAAATAAACCTTTCCTCTTCTATCAGGCAGTCTATCACAGAAAATGTGTGTGTGTGTGTGTGTGTGTGTGTGTGTGTGTGTGTGTGTGTGTGTATATATATATATATATATATATTTCAAGGAGTCCTTGGTAGGGCCCTCTCACACCAGTATTTCTCCCAGCACCGTGCCTGGCACACTCTAGCCACAACACAGATGGCAGTGGCCTTTCTATCATAAACATCTTGGCGTACACGGTCTGTGGCAGCTCTTGCCTTCACACTTGGCTCACTGGTGAGTAATGGTCTGTTAAGGCAATGTGGATGTGGAAGGTAAGTAACGTTAAACGCAAGAGAACACTGCAGTCATTTAGAGAAGAGTAGGATCCTGGAAGAGCTCAGGGGAGCAGGAAAGCACCTCTCATGGGTCAGGTGAGAACCTGCCTGGATCCACAGGACCGAGGTCGGTCAGTGCTGAGTTGACTGTAAGAGACCCGAGCCCTAGGCGTAATCATAGAGTAATCATAGCTGACTACTGTGTTTCTATTGCGTTTCTTTAGTGAAAACCAAGCCACGTTCAAAGATCACACACTTTTTCTTTTTTTTTCTTTTCTTTTCTTTTTTTTTTCCTTTTTCTTTTCCCCTCCAGACAGGGCTTCTCTGTGTAGCCCTGACTGTCCTGGAACTCACTCTGTAGACCAGGCTGGCCCTGAACTCAGAAATCTGCCTGCTTCTGCCTCCTAAGTGCTGGGATTAAAGGCGTGCGCCACCACTGACTTAAGGGAAGCCAACTTCAGACTCTAGGTTGCCCTAAAAGCCAGGAGGAGGAGGCAACAGGGGGTCAGCGGGAGCACTCCACCGAGTCCATTCTGACAATGACACTGTGCTTCCTGAGCCCTGTCACCTGGATACTTGTGATCTGGTGAGCGAATACACTGCTGGGCCACATGTCACTAAGGGTTGTGTGGCCAGGCATGAGGGAAGCTAGCCTGGCCTGAAGCCCAAGGGTGTTAGAGAGAGATGTCTTAGAGAAAGATGAGGTCTAGGTTAGAGCCTAGTCATGGCCAACAGTGATACACTCTCTCCATCCAGCTTGGTCCAGTGTTGGGATAGGAAGAGAAGATCCTCAAAGACCCTGTGAGCACTGGGCTTAGTACACCTGCCAAGACTCTGCTACTTAGTGTCGGGCCACAGAAGAGCCATATCTTGAAGGGGCTTCCAAACAGGCAAGTCAGGCAGGATCTTTCCTTCATCGACCCTCAGGACCCAGCATCTTTCTTGGCTCAGACTCTAGAAGCACTGGAGTCACACACACATGCCCTGAAGCCATCCTGGTGCAGGTAATGTGTCTGCCCTTTATCCGTGCCAAACCATGCAACTCCTAGGCAAACAGAAGCACACCTTCAAGAAGTTTGATGTTTCGGCTCCTGCATCCCATGCTCAGCTCCAGACTGGTTCTATGAAAGGAAGAGGAGTCTGGGAGCCAGGACCAGGAAGCAGAGGCTAAGATGAGCCCCATGTTCCCAGCATCCTCCCAGGGATCCTGAAAAGTTTGTTTCCCTCCTCGTCCACCTTCTGTTGCCTCAGGAAGAGGCTCTGGATCCCGGTGAGTAATGTAGTATCGACAAGTTGCTTCTCTCTTCTTGGTAACCAGCTCAGTGAACAACAGATCAATTCACAATCAAAGCTGCTTCCTGGGCCCAACACCACCCTGGGTGCTAACTCAAGCGCTCAAGTCTAGATATCCGGGCTGGCCTTCCTGCCTGCCTTCTGGGCGGGCGGGAGCAGGAGGAGATGGAACTGTAAGCTGTGGGGATGCCAAGAAGCTAGCCCAGATCTGTTGGATCAGAGCCTGAGGGTGAGTGCCAGGTAGGACAGGAAGAGAAACTGAGGCTCTCAAAAAAACAAAAACAAAAACAAAAACAAAAACAAAAAACAAAAACAAAAAAACAAAAACAAAACAAACAAACAAAAAAAGAAAACCTGAGCTGAGGGATGGGCAATTCCATGGGTGACATGGCAGGTGAGTTTACTTCCAGGGGAATGTTCTGGAACAGGTCCTGCAGGTAGGGAAGGAGGAGATGTGGCAGAGGGAAAGGGAGTTCCAGGCAGGAAGACAGTGGACTTCCTCTTCTAGAGAGGAAGTGAGTCTGTGGAAATATGTCCCAGTACCAACCTTGGCTCGGGCACTGAGAGAAGCTGCCATTCTGATGTGCTCTTTCAGAGAGGGATTCCTGGAAAGGGATGAAGGTAGGATTCGGGGACTCAAGATCGTCAGATGTTGGGCAGAGGGGTGGTGGTGGTTGAGCCCAAGGAGAGGCAGAAGGGCATCAGAGGATACGTGTGCCAATTCTATCATGTTCAGCCACATGCTCATCTACGCTTCAGTTTCCCCATCTGTAAAACAGGAGTAGCAATGATAGTTCTCTCTGGGAGATTTGAGAGGCTGTATGAAGAGATGAGAGCAAGCATGTGTGTGAGATGGGAGCTGTGGAGCAGACACAAGAAACTGGGTCTGGAGTCCTACAGATGATGTCCAGAGCCCCCGGATGGGGCTACGACGTAACCACACCACTTGCAGACACGTTACTTAGGTGTCCTTATCTGGGAGATGAGAATAACAAACCTCCCCATCACAAGACAAATACACATTGTCAGTGAGACAATGGATCCCTGGCACCAAGTGGCTCAATTCATGTCACTGCTCTTCTGGGGAGCTGGGTGATTGGTGGGACAGTGACACACTAATGTGGCCACAGCTCCGGTCAGCTGCCTGGCCTTGCCTGACCTTGGGGAGCCTCAGTCTCTGGGTGTTGAAAACTGAGTTGTTAATGTGAGCCTCATTCGGTCGCTGTGTGGTGTCCTAGCTTATTGGTGTTGTTTACAATAATGAGGAGGGGGACCAGATTGAATGCCCAGCTCTTACATCAACGACTGGAGAGAGGAGAAAAGATGGAGGGATGGGAAACATGAAGAGAGCTGAGACACTTGAAGTTAGAAAGCCGAACGGCCCAGGGTCTGCCGGAGCTGACTGGGACTCTGTTGCTACTCTCGCCTTGGAGAGCAGCTGAACCCTGCTCAGGTCTGGCCCAGCCCTTGGGCCTCAGAGGAGGCTAGTTTCCAGTCTCCCATCTGTCACTGATGGATGCTCAGGCGAGGCGTCTGTGAGGTCTGCAGGCGGGGAGATCAATACTCTAATCAACACCACATGAGTCGCCAGCCTTTCTTCCCCACCCCAAACTGGGGGATGGGTGGTTTGGGGAGGGTGCTAGGAGTTGCCAAGATGAGAGAGATTATTAACTCCACTGGTGAGAACCCCGCTGCATGAATAGATGAATGGCTGGGAGGAGGAGGAACAGTAGGAGATGCCCAAGAGCATCCTCTCAGGGGAGAGTCAGAGTTTGCCTAGCTGCCTCTCGGGCTCTTGAGTCCTGCCTCTATACAGAGGGGCCTCCAGCATCATCTAGATGGCTAGACAAGGGCCTAGGGGACATCACCACCTCCTGCTTTCTGGCCCTTTTGCCTACAGTAAATTCCTGAGGCACACTCCATCCCTTTGCTGTGTCATATTAGCCAGTGTCTTCACCCTGTCCCCTTTTGCACAGGACACTGGATCTCTGTCCCTCCACTCTAGGCCTTGTGCCTTACTTCCCATCTGGGAGCTGAGTGTAAGACTCCACCTCATATAGGTCTAGGTCTTGCTTTGTCCACTGAAGTGGTGACTTTTGTTTTTTTCCGGCTTGCTTACTAGAGGCCAATACCTTTTTCCTGGGTAGCTACCTGAGCTGTGCCTGGGCAGAAGCTGAAGGGCTTGGCGGTCCTATTTTGCTGCCTCTTTGGACAGCTGCCTTTGCTAACTTGGAGCCTGGGTATACACCACCAGCTTCAGAAAGGTGGTCTATGCCTCTCCTGCTCCCCGGTGCTGAGCCACGCGAGGCCAGGCCCCTGAGCCCAGCAGTCCTACCTGGGAAAGGGCTGGCCCTAGTGACACTCTGCTAAGGCTTAGCTGCTTGGTTGTGGATAAGTCACTTCTCTCTCTTTGTCCAGCCGCACAAACAGAGTGCATTCTACCTTTCTAGCCCCAGGAAATTCCAAGGGACAAAAAACCCAGTGGCCTGTGAAGGGTCAGGCAGGCATTGGCAGGCCTGGGTGTGAGCAGATGCCAACTCCAGAGTTTGGATGCCAGTCCTTCCAGCTCTCCGGGCCCTTAGTGAGGAAACAACACTGGAATCATGACACCGCATGCTCGAAGCCAACAGGAGAGACCCAAGCCCATCTCAAAACAAACAAAACCTAAAAGAGTTGGGAGTAAAAGACGAGTCAGACATGGGGAGAGACCATCAGAAGTTACCAGAGAGGAGATGCTCTCTGGGCCAGTCCCTGGAACCACACTTCACTCTTGGTCTTCCCTCATTCAAATTTTTCACACCAAGATCACTGTTTCATAGATATATGTGATGTGCAGAGCCAGGGATGTATGGCCTCATGCTTGACAACGTGTGTCAGTGGGTCTGTGGCTCTCATTGGCCTCGTGGCTCCTCATACAACTGTAAAGGCGCACCTGGTCATGCATGCACTTTATGCCTGCCCTCAAACTAGAATGTCTTATCCAGGAGAAACAAAAGGGAACCAAGAGGTAAGACTGCCCAAGCCCAGACAGGGAGAGGGACCGGTCTGACATTACACAGCAAGCAGAGCTGTGACTTCAGTTCCAGGACCAGTGTTGCTTATGCAAGATGGGTGATTTACAAACTTGGTTTCTGGGAGCCCCAAGGTTGGTCTAGATGCCAAAGGGGGCACATGACTGGAAAGTAAAGGGGACTTAGAAGACCAGGGCTTATCTCTTCCTCTCCATGTTAGGCAGAATTGAACCCTTACTCTTTGATCCAAATTTAATTTCTGGGCAAAATGCAAAAAACAGAATCCTATGGCAAAAACAGGGTTAAAGCCCCTCCCCTGTGCATTACTATACTACCCAGCTGCCACCAAATTTCATCTCCTGCTTCCCTGACCATGTCTATCAGCCCTTCTTTTTGTCAACTGTTCCCTGCATGTTGTCCCCATCTGCCCCTGAGTTGTCTGTGATTTTCTTCAGATTGCGTCCCTTGAGACCCCTCTGTACCCTTCTCTTCAGTCAATCAGCCCTGGAACTGTCCACATTGACAGCAGCTCTCTGCTGAGAGATGAGAGCCTTTCCGGACAGCCCTTTGTAGTTGAACAGACACCATCTCACAATTGAACTTAAAAAACTGGAGGCCAGCAAGAGACACACTTGGACAATGAGGCCATTTGGGGCTGCTTCCCCTACATTGTGAGTTCTGAAGCTTGTTCAGCTACCTGCAGAGTCCTGACAAGATGATAAGAGTCAGCAGCCATGGTCGTGGGCTGCACACAGACTAGAATCTATGTCTGGCTGCTAAGCCAGGCTCTAACTTGACCTTGGCCAAGCTCTACGGCTTCCTACCCTGCTTGGCAATGTAGCTGATGACTACACCATACAACTTGCCGATGTGGCTGTGAGAATTAGCAATGAGATGGCTGGGCAGGTAGCTCAATGATGGAGCTCTTGCCTAGCATATGCAGGAACTCAAGCTTGATTCCAGCACTGTGAAATTAACAAGATAACTCATGTGCTGTGTGCAGAATGCTGCCGGGGCCAAGTATTGACTTTATATTCAGCCCTTAGCTGTGATCCATGGACTGGGAACCGAAGCCTCGATGCACTCTGGACTCTATCTTGTGTAGTCACCACGAACATCCTGGGAGATGTCCACCCTCTTCAGACAGAGGAAGGAAGCTCAAAGGAGGTCCTTATCTCCTCTCATGCCGTGCCCCCACCTTGTGGAGAGGTTGATTGTCTCATCATTTCTTCCTGAGTTTCGGCTAAGCTGGGCTGGGCTGACATTTCTCACCCTTTTGAATGTCTCACCAGGCATCCCTGCAGAGAACACCTGCTGTTTCCCCAGGGCTGCCCCCTCCCCAGGCAGACAACACCCTCTCAGGGCCCCTCTCTAGTGTCCTCTCTGAGTCCTCTCTGGAACTCTGCCTGCCAAGTCCACTATCCTGAGTCACCATATGCTCTGTCCAGCATCACTCTGGTGGGAGTGGCTGACCTAGTTGAGGGAGTTAGTGAGGGCTGTGTGTGTGCACATGCATGCTCATGCTCATAGGCCCATTGGAATGCATGCATATGCACTCATGTGCATGTTTGTGCAAATTGTATGTGCACATATGTGCACTTGGGTGCCTACAGAAATGTTCATGCACATATGTATTTATTTAGTCTCTTGCTCATATGAGTTTGGGTGCAGACAAGACTACATGCACATGTATGTATATCTGGGGTTGTACAGAACAGGGGACACACCGTGGGGTATGAAAAGCTAGGGGAACTCAATGAGGTTCAGCAGATGACTAGCATGGGGCTGACCCACTATTGGTCAGCCAGGGTTGTTCAGAGATGCTCACTGTAGGAATTGACAAGTTCCCAGAGCAGACTCAGGAGAGTGGGCAGGCTGTATGCCTTTCCTCCCTAGCCTATCTGCAGAGGCTGTAATGTAATGGTCATGGGTGGAGACCTCAAGGCCCTCTGGCCAATATTCATTGTGTGGACTCTATCCTGGACCTAGGCACCCTCTCTCCCTGTTCTTGGTACCTTCTATGAGAACCATAGCAGGAACAGCTCGGGCCATGAGCTCACGTTTGGGAAGTTGCACATCCTCTTTAAGGCTTACCCTCCTCTTCAGCAGCAGGAGGCTTCCCTTCCACAGGTATACTAGTTTTATGTCAGCTTGATGCAGTCTAGAGTCATCTGAGAGGAGAGAACCTCAACTGGCTAAAATGCCTCCGTAGGATTCAGATATAAGGCATCTTCTTAATGATCGATGGAGAAAGTCTCAGTCTATTGTGGATGGTACCGTCCCTGGGTTGATGGTTCTGGGTTGTATAAAAAAGCAGGGTGGGCAAGCCATGATGAGCAAGCCAGTAAGCAGTATCCATCCATGGCCTCTGCATTAGCGTCTGCCTCCAGGTTCCAGCCTGGTTTGAGTTCCTATCCTGGCTTCCTTCACTGATGAACGGCAATATGGAGGTGTAAGTCAAATCAACCCTTTCTTCCCCAACTTGCTTTTTGGTCATGATGTTTCACAGCAGTAAAACCCCAGCTAAGGCACTGGCTTCCTGAGAGGACACACTTGATAGCAAGGGTCTCCCAAGTGGGTGCTATCCATACATGTGCAAAGTAGGGCTTTGGCCTCTGTTCCTGACATGAGACAATGACCAAGTCCACGAACTGACTTATGTGAAGCCCCTGGCAGTGTGTGTATCACACAATGGCAGGCTTCTGGTCATCAGATGACCGGGTGAGCCAGCCACTGCTACCTATCCTGGCAGACTGATCTGACTGCCTTGGCCAAGTGCAGGGAGAGCTGGGAGTGTTTTGTCTTTTAGGCAGGTCAGCCACCGAGTAACTTCTTGTTGGGAGTGAGGCCAGCCTAGTTCTTGGACAGAGTGGTCCCCAGGATTACTGGTTGGGATTCTGGTGAGACTGGTTACCTGGATGGGAATGGTGTTGTGTGATGTTTGGCTCTGCTGGGGTCCCCATCTGCCATCTAGTGTGGAAACAGAGCCTCTGGGTCCTAGGATAAGAGGTTTTGCTAGAAGCAGGAGCCCCACATAGGTGGTGTTAGTCTGGGAGGGAAGAGATGTCCAGGGAAGCTGAATTTGGTCTTGGAAAGCCAAGGCTTTCTTTTATATGGAAACAGAAAATGGACCCGGAGTCACTCATCCACTAGAGAGGTCACATACAAGGACAAGGGCATATAGCCATTGGTTTCTTCACTCATGAACTGGGGTGAGCCCCAACATTCCCCTGAGGGTTTTCAAAGGGATGCCTGGTGTACAGATAGAGACAGTAGCTTTTCTCTAAATGATAAATGAGTCCTCTACCATTCACTGCAGGACTCTGGCCCATTACCTGGATACCCACCTTGCTCTGGATGCCCGATTACTCTCCCTTCCTTGCCTCATCCTGGTAAGGGTCTGGGAGCCACTCACTAGTCCGTGGCATGTGGTTGATGGGCTGAGTCTCAGCATTTCATTGGTCTAGTGGCACAATGCTCCATTAAGATGGTCCGGTAAAGTGTGTGTGTGCAGGCTCCTGATGGCATAAGGAACTGCATCATAAAACATGCAGGAAAATGAAGCACTCAGCTTCCTCTTCCATCCGGTAATGGCCGTACCGTTCCATATCAAGGACCATCAGAGCGTGGGGCTGGAATGAGCAAGAGCCCGCCTACCATAGCTCATGGATAAACAATCTGGCCTGTGGCAAATAAAATGGGAAAGTTGAAATACAGCTGCCATTTAGTTCAAGTTGGATATTAATAGCTTCAGGGATGGACTCCAAAGGAGTGAAGAGAGGACAATGAGCAGGGGAAGGGAGAACTGAGAATACCATTAACATTGAATTTCCTCAGAAAAACTGAGGAATGTCTGGAGCACTGCTCTTTGGTCTTGAGGAGGAAAAGCAAAAAGGGGGAGGGGCATGAGGCTCTTGTCAGAAGATGCTCATGCCATAACTTTTTTTAAAAAATTGGATATTTTATTTATTTAAATTTCAAATGTTATCCCCTTTCCTGGTCTCCCCTCCAGAACCCCCTAGCCCCTCCTTTTCCCCTCCCCCTGTCTCTCTACCACCCACCCACCCACTCCCACCTTCCCGCCCTGGCATTCCCCTACACTAGGGGATCGAACCCCCTCAGGCCCAAAAGCCGCTCCTCCCACTGATATCTAACAAGGCCATTCTCTGCCACATATGCAGCCAGAGCCATGGGTCCCTCCATGTGTACTCTTTGGTTGGTGGTTTAGTCCCCGGGAGCTCTGGGTTGTCTGGTTGGTTGATATTGCTATTCTTCCTATGGGGTTGCAAACCCCTTGAGTTCCTTCAGTCCTTTCTCTAACTCCTCCATTGGGAACCCCAGGCTTAGTCCAAAGGCTTAGTCCAATGGTTGGCTGCAACCATCTGCCTCTGTATTTGTAAGGCTCTGGCAGGGGCTCTCAGGAGACAGCCATATCAGGCTCCTGTCAGCAAGCACTTCTGGGTATCCACAATAGCATCCAGGTTTATGCCATAACTTGTTAATGGAAACAACTTCTTCTAGTGTTGTGGGTTGAGGTCTGTCTTAGTCAGGGTTTCTATTCCTGCACAAACATCATGACCAAGAAGCAAGTTGGGGAGGAAAGGGTTTATTCAGCTTACTTCCACATTGCTGTGGATCACCAGAGGAAGTCAGGACTGGAACTCAAGCAGGTCAGGAAGCAGGAGCTGACACAGAGGCCATGGAGAGATGTTCCTTACTGGCTTGCTTCCCCTGGCTTGCTCAGCCTGCTCTCTTATAGAACCCAAGACTTCCAGCCCAGGGATGGTACCACCCACAAGGGGCCCTACCCCCTTGATCACTAATTGAGAAAATGCCCCACAGCTGGATCTCATGGAGGCACTTCCCCAACTGAAGCTCCCTTCTCTGTGATAACTCTAGCCTGTGCCAAGTTGGCACACAAAACCAGCCAGTACAAGATCCCAAGCCAGTGGTTCTCTGGCTGTGACCTGACCATCCTAGGTCAACTTGAATCTCTCTTGCACTTGGCATTGTCTGAACACATGTCTCTGGTTCAAGCCGTTACTTCTCCGTATCCATGACATTATGCACATTGGTCCTTGGTTACTCCATCAGATTCTCCTGGCCACCATCTCCCTCTCACTCCTGATATAGGAGAGAGGGCTTTGTTGAACCTGTGTTGGATGTACCACTGGGGCTAGCACCTATGTATTTATTCCCCTGCTGTCTCTCCAGCACAGACCTATCCTCAGCTCAAGAGGTGACCTCCAATTCCCTGGTATGGTAGCCACCAGAAACTCATAACCACTTGGAGTATAAGGGCTGAGTTCCTTATAGGGAATGGGAGTAACTCTTTGGTCAATTGATATGCCAGAATGGCCCAGGCATGAGACCACTGGTGGGTCGGTCATGGTGACTGAGCCAAGTCAAGGCCACTTCCGAGATCCATGACTCCTTAGACTGATTAGTTGGTAAAAGCAAAATTTCTTGAAATTTTCTACTTGGCTCCCAAAACACATGCCATGGATACTGGCCAGGAAACAGGAGGCTTGGGGTTAAGGCTCTGCCCTGTTAGGATTTTTCGAAGACCTCTGGCCAGTACCAACCCCTTTCTGAACTGTGTTAGTATCATCTGTTGATTGATGCTTTGATCTGTATCACAGGCCTCAGGGTTCAGTGGCCTTCAGAGTCATCCTCAGTGCACTTGTGAGAACACGGTCCTTGGGTACCACACAGAGCTCATCATTTAGTGGATCTGTGGTTCCAGGAGGGTCCCAGGTGATCTGCTGGTGGTGGTCAGGATGCTGCTCTGAGAACCACTGCTTCCCAAATGCTGATCCCTTTGCCCAGAGCCCTGCGAGAGTTTGTTAAGAAGGCAGATGCCTTGGCTCCTTCCCTTAAGACTTGGATTCCATTCATGGGGTAAATCCATGCTATTGATGCTTCCTGGTGACGCTGATGTAGAGCCATGTCTGGGAATCTCAGGCTGCATAGTCTCAAAAACATTTTTTTTAAGTTTTAAAAACAAGTCTGTGGAGTGGATAATGCATATTTAATGTGTTCCATTTGATACATTTTGGCAAGGTGATTGTTTGCTTTTCTTGCTTTGTTGTTTGAGGCGGGATCTTATTGTGCATATAGCCCTGGCTGGCCTTGTGTTTGCTAGGGAGTTCAGGCCAGGCTTGAACTTGTAGCAATCCTTCTGCCCAGGTGCTGGTATTGTGGTGTCTACTACCACACACAGATAAGGTTGGCAGTTATGCATTGTGAATTATGGCTGTAATTAAACCACTGAATACACCCATCCGTCTCCAAAGTTACCCCATGCCCTTGGTCATTCTGCTTGCTTCTCTCTACAGAGGTTTTACCATCTAGGGGCTGGATGCGGAACTGGGGACTCTCAGACTCTGCTGGAGGAGGTGCACACAGCAAGTGTCATTTCCCGTGGAGGAGTTCCTGCTAGGAAAGGGGGTGGCCTTGTCAGCTGTGGCAAAGACAGTCCCAAGCAGACTAGAAAACAGGCTTTCCCTGGCAAGGGCTGGGCTGTCATCTCTGTTCCCTCTCTTTCGACAGTTTAACAAAGCACCCAAGAAATGCCAGGCACTGGGCCTAGCCCCAGCCTCAAATGGGATCATTGACACTGTGGTGGAAATAGTCCCAGGCTAGCTGGGGCACAGCCAGCGATGTGACCCACAGCGGAGGTTTTGCCAGGACATCCTTGTCACCAGTGGAGCCCAGGCTAGAGGTCAGAAGTAGGATGACTGGGAAGTGCCTCCTCAAGGAGGTCACCACTGTCTGAGGATCCGATGGTGACAAGGAAGAGACGAGGGCTCTGGTGTAGGTACCAAACCTACACCATCTCAGAGAAGTAGTGCTTAGCACAGCGCTCAGATTTTACAGAATGAAACCAGGCACAAGAGGACTTCTGGGGAAAAAAATGGAGAAAAATTCCCCCAATGGAAATGAGACTCCAGTCTCCTTCCCTGTCCTGCCTGTGTGCATCTGACCACTCACCATGGGCTTTCAGTGTGTGTGTACGTGTGTGTGTGTGTGTGTACATGTGTGTTCACATGGGAGTGTGTGCACATGTGTGTGTGCATGCACACACACGCACGCATGTTTATTACTGTATTGTATTGTTCAACTGTCTGTTTATTTCAGTGTGTCAACTGATTTCTTCTCCTCATGAGCTAGGCACTCTCTTGGATGTGTTAGTAGCGAGTTAGGCAGACAGGATCCTTGTCTGTGGAGTTTGCATTTTGGTAGGAATTAGACTCCTGAAGATTTTCTATAAAGACCCGAAGAAGGTGCCTCTAGGGGGGAGGGGCTCTGGAAGCACATTATGCATCTTTGGGTCTGCTGTGGGATGGGAGACAGTCTGAATAGATGGTTGTCCTTGGGTTGCCTCAGCTTTCCATGCTGGCAAGGCATGTGCAAGCAGTGTGTTGTTTTTAAATGGAAATATGCGATTAGTGTTGTTCCAGTGTGACTCAGAACCTAGGGCACAAACCCAGAGGCTTGTTCCAGCAGTGGTTCTCAACCTGTGGGTCTGAGTCCCAGATGTCACATGTCAGATGTCCTGCAAGTCGGATATTTACATTATGATTCATAACAGTAACAAAACTACAGCAATGAAATAGCAATGTGAATAACTATATGGCTGGGGGAGGGGCGCCGCAATGTGAGAAACTGTATTAAAAGGGTGGAAGTATTAGGAAGGTTGAGAATCATTGCAGATTCTGGTCCTGACCACCCCACTCACCTTGAGTGATTAGGAATTAAAAAAAAATTTTTTTTTTATTACACTTAAATTTATTCATTTATTTGTGTGTGTGTGTGTGTGTGTGTGTATGTGTTTGTGTGTGTGTGTTGAGGGAGAGAGAGACAGAGAGACAGAGAGGATAATTTGCATTTGCTGTGTTTGATCCTCTCCTTCCACTACGTGGATCCTAAAGATGGAGCTTAGAACTCAGGCTTGGTGGCAGATAGATCTTTACCCACGAAACCATCTCGACAGCTCATTGATAGATTTTGAGAGAGGTTACATGTTAACAGGTCTACAGATATCCCTCTTCAATGAAAAGTTTTCATTGCAAGATACATCCCTAAAACACAAACTCACAGACATGCAAACCTGAATCCTCACAAGGCTAGTCCGCCTAAGAGCCTGCCTTTGATCTGGAACCCTGCACCCTGTCCTCAGCAGTGACATTGCTGTCACTCAGCCTCTGTCCTCTCCCTACGGAGGGGTAACTACCTTCATGAATCCGAACTCCATAAATTACCTGCTCCCTTTTGTTGAACTTTATATAATGAAGTTGTACAGTATGTACTCATTTGTGTTTGACAAAATTTCCCTCTGTGCTCTTTCGGAGCTTTGTTTGTATTGCGTGCTTGTAGCTCCTGCTTCTCGCTGATAGGTAGTATTTCTTTGCATGATTATACACAACTTATTTCTCCATTCTTCTGTTGATGGGTATTTGGATTGCTTCCAGTTGGGCCATTAGGAATGGTGCCTGTGAAGCTTCATGTATATGTGGTGCGCGCGTGTGTGTGTGTGTGTGTGTGTGTGTGTGTGTGTGTGTGTGTGTGTGCTGTAGGATAGGATGCTGGGGTCCCAGGGTCTGCCCGTGTCAGCTCTAGGGATACTGCAGAGGAGAAGCTTCTCTGGCGGCTCCTAGTGATCTGCCTCTTGCTCGCCTTACCCACGAGCAATTTGCTAGGCTTACCTTCTCGCCTTTAAAAACAGAAAAGAACTAAAGAGCATCACCTCTGAGATAGCTATGGGAAGATGACAACTTCTGCCTGTACATTGCCTCTGCCTCAGAGAGCCCTCTAAGATACTAAGGCTTGTCCTGTAGAAGGATCCCCTCAGTAAAGGTGTCATGAGGAATGCAGTCCTTTCAACAACCAGGGGAGGGGATGTGCAAATTCAGTTAAGATCACAGTCCCCCAACTCCCCCACACTCCATATCCTTGACAGCACTGCAGTGGATAACTTCAAGTCACAGACACCGTGCTTAGCTTGGTTGGATTCCTGGTCTATGGAGATTGTTTGGTAATAAGCATGTGCTGTTTGAAGTCACTGTGTTTGTGGTAATCTGTTACATGGTAAATAGATAGCTAATACACTGCCAAGGGCTTGTCTAGGAGGACTGTACTCATTTATATTTCTGCCAAACACTTCAAAAGTCCCTCTTGTTCTGTGTACCTGCCAACACATGGTATTGCCCATCTTTGTAATTTTGGCTGTGGTGATGGGTGTGTGGCAACATTACACTATGGATTTAATTTGAGTTTCTCTGATGATGGATCAGTTGGGCACCATGTGTTAATCAGTCATTCATACATTACTGTTTGTGAAGTATTTATTCCTTCATGTCCTTTGCCCATCCTTTCTAACATATAATTTATCTTTTCCTTGTTTGTTTATAGGAATTCTTTTATTTTATATTTTGGTTATGAGTTCTGTGCCAGACATCTGTTTTTCAAATATCCTCTTCCATTTTACGGCTTACAGCTTTATCATATTTTCTTTGTCTTAGCAGCATATTAAAATATTTTCACATTTTAGAAAAGATAAGAGAATAGAGTTAATATAATTTTTTTGCCATAGCCTTCACCTTTTGTTCACATGTAGCCTCTACACATGTGAATCCTCTACACACACAGACATACAGACACACAGACACAGACACACACACACACACACAGACACACAGGCACAGACAGACATACACAGAGACACACACATAGGTACAGACACACACAGAGACACACACACAGGTGCACACACACAGACACACACAGACACAGACACACACACACAGGTGCACACACACAGACACACACAGACACACACACACACACACACACACACACACAGACACACAC
>JADRCD010238487.1:20838-33204 GCA_019843815.1 Montemys delectorum
TCTATCTATCTATCTATCTATCTATCTATCTATCTATCTATCTATCTGCCATATCTATTTATATATCTATGATCTGATCTGTCTGCCCTATCTATCTATCTATCTATCTATCTATCTATCTATCTATCTATCTATCTATCTATGATCTATCTCATCTACTATCTATCTGCCATATCTATCTGTAATATCTATCTATTTATCTATCCATCCATTTATCTAACTACCATCTGTTGATTCATCTATCTCCTTTCTCTCTATGGATTTTTGAGACAGGGTCTCTCCCTAACTGGAAACTATGTTTCCAAGACACAAGCATTAAGAGATGGGACCTTAGCCAGGTGATATTGGCACACACCTTTAATCCCAGCACTATGAAGGCAGAGGCAGGTGATGTCTGTGGATTCGAGGCCAGCCTGGTCTACAGAGTGAGTTCCAGTGAATTCCAGAGTGAGTGACAGCCAAAGCTACAGAGAGAAACCCTGTCTCACAAAATAAAAAACAAAAACAAAAAGTAGATGAAACCTCAAGAAGGTGATAAAATCATGGTATGCATGTGTGGGTGTCGGGGGCTCTCAATTTATCATGGAGGGAATGGGCTTGTTGTGTTGGAAGTGAGTCTCTAGTTTAAAAAAAAAAGAGCAAGTTTGTTTGTCTCCTTTCCCACTCTGTTTGGAATGCCTGCTTGCCTGTCTACCTTCACATTAGGATGATACACTCTAAGGCTGGATACTATGCTCTTGGACTCCCTGCCTCACAACCATTATGTCAAATGAACCTCTGCTGTTTACTTCACTTGGCCTAAGGCAGCCTAATATAACAAAGAGACTAAGACAGGGGTCAAGATGAGCCTTTTTCCATATAGAAATTCAATCCCCCAATAATTTTAGTCATACAGAAGAGTATGAATATCTCCCCCATTAAAAGATCCAAATGCTCTTTTATGGCTCACATCTATAATCTCAGCACTGGGGAGGCTGAGACAGGAGGATTTCTACTTGCTTGAGGGCAGCCTAGACTACATAGTGAGCTCCAGTCCAGCTCATTCTATAGAATGAGATCTTGTCTTAAACAGACAAGAGTAAAACCAGGGGGCTATCCCAGCAGGTAAGAGCACTGTGCAAGCAGAGGAACCTAGGTTCAAATCCCAGAACACAAGTAAAAGCCAGCATGGCTCTATGTGTCTGTAACTCCCATGTTATAAGGGGCAGAGACGGAGGACCAGAACTGCACCAGGTTCAGTGAGAGATCCTGTCACAAGGGGAAAAGGCAGAGAGCGGTAGATGAGAACAAGCTATGAACTCTTCTGGATTCTGCATGTGTGGGCATGTACACACACACACACACACACACACACACACACACTCACAAATAAATAAATGTAAAACAATTTTTAAAAGAAGTTACAAAGCAACTGAAATATTAATCTCTGGCCTCTAGTTGCTTATGTTCAAATGACCATGTAAACATGAAAACAAAACCAACCAAATGGCCAACTAAACAAACCCTGGAAGAGATTCAAAGGCTCTCCAGTAGATGCTGAAATCCTCTCTGGGTCCTGAAGGGACTAGCCCCAAAATAGTGTGTCGCTAGCCAACTATGTGTTCTTTCATTTTCCTAAACGGTCATGTATGTCCTGGAACTATGATGTATTTATCCATAGAGTGCAACTCACTTTGCTCTCTTCACTCCATATCTCAGATGCCACACAGCTCTCCATTATTTTAAAGAGTTCAAGGTTTACAGATCACTTGTGTCACCTACATCACGTGAGGTAAGCAGTTAGAACACATGCTTACGGCAGCTTGTTCAGTTTTCACATAAGTTTTCATTGTTGTTTTGCTACCAGAATGGCTTCTGGACTCCACATTTGCTGGCCCGTGGCATCTTTCGATAGAGACATTCCAACACAGAGCCTCTGTGAGGACCACCTTAGGCACAGTGACTGTGAGACCACTTAGGGTCTGGAAGACTCTAGATTCTTCTTACACTGAGGTCAAAGTCTCTAAGATGCTGGCATAACTAATTAATGGTCAAGAGGAGGGTCAAACCAGGTCCCGAGCTGCCAAACCTAGACCTCTGTCCTGTCTAGGCCACAGCTAGTCACTCAGGCCACCAACTTCCTGATACTGCCCAGTCCTCCTGTCCTGCCTCCCCCATGACTAAACAGTGCTTTTCTTGCCGCCTCCTCCCTAACTACCAAGGCAAAGATATCTGCTCCCTCCTCAGAAATCCCTCATTCTGCCTTGGAGGAGTCAATTCCCCAGCCTGCCCGAAGCATTCATTTGTTTAAAACACTTCTAGTTTCTAAGATGCCCCTGCGGGACAGGCAAGAGCAGATTTAGAAGCAAGAGAAGCTGGAGCCCTTAAATCACATGTTGGGCCAAATAATCAAAGAATCTTCCCCAAATTTGTCAACGGTGGTACTGGGCCTGGCTGCCCAGTAATGACTTGCTCTTGATGACAGATCTCGAGCAAATGCGTTTTGGAAGCAATCAGTATATGCTGAATAGGATCCCATTTTACAAGCGTTTTATCTACTCTTAAGGACATGGGAGATGAGGAAAACAGATAAGCCTCTCTATTAATATTGATTAGACCATTATATATCTGAAAAAGAGATTTCAGTCAGAGATGATTGCATCTCACCGCAGCAGCCTTCCTTCCTGAGTCGAATCATTTAATCTGCGCTCAGCACAGGGGTGTGTTGAGAGCGGGGGAGGTACAGGAGGGCTTTGAGCCTTTGTGCTGGGCAGTGGGCAGGAGCAGGGCACTGGCTGAGAAGGGCTAAGGCACTTTCTTGCCTTCTCTGCAGCTGCACACTGTGCTCAGAGAGGGGACCGTCAGACCGTGACAGCAGCTGAAAGGATGGAGTTAAACTTTGGAAATAATGTTCAACTGTAGGAGTTTAGAAGCTGTGGACCAAGAACGTTCTGTGTTGGGATAGCTAAAGACCAAGAGGCAATGGTTGTAAACTAAAGACCAAGAGTCAATAGTCATACACAGACCTTGTTATTATTGATGCTCAGGGAAAATAAGCATTAAAAGTGTCTGTTCCTGATGCACAGTGGTGTGCTCCCATAATACCAGCACCAGAGAGTCAGAGTCAGATGAATCTCTATAAATCTGAGGCCAGCCTAGATTAGATAGTGTGTTCCAGGCCAGCAAGAGCTACTTCGTGAGATCCTGTCTCAACAACAACAACAACAACAACAACAACAACAACAACAAAACAAAACAAAAAAACCCAAAAAACAGAATAGAACAAACAAAAGAAGTTTGCCCTTGGGCTGAGGTATGTGGGTAGTCTAACATGCAAAAGATCTGAGCTTTGTTCCTTGGCAAAGCAAGAACAAACAAATATAAATCAATCAATCAATCAATCAACCAATCATCCATCAATAATTTCCCTTGTCAGTAATTAAACTAATACAAATTTAAGTTTAAACAATTTTTTAAAATGCCATCAGATTGTCAAGCAATCTTTTTAAAAACCGTTAACAACCAGGGCTGGTGTAGCTGAAAGGATTGCTCCCATTGTCTTGTGCTACCCTGAAAATAGAAGTGAGGGCTGTGCCTGAGCAGAGAAAGCCGTGAAGGGGTAACATCCTGAGTGGATTGTGCTGTTGATGTGGGCACGGCCATGTCAAGGACCCCAGAGCCTCCGGTAGGTCCGTGGAGGATCTGCAAAGCCTCCTCCTTGGGGTAAGGTTCAGAGGTGTGATAAAACCTTCCTCAGGGGACTGCCTGCCAGTGTTGACAGTGTATGCAGAACATGCCCAGCATAGCTTTCTCCCTACAGGCTGAAGACTGCGCCCCCACATCTATGGAGACTAGCTAAACCTGTCTCCTAGACCCAGCTCTACACCATAGACCCAACTCCTTGTTTATCTGTACGTAATAACCCCGCCTTCTCCTTCAGCTGTGTGCAATAACCCCGCCTCCCTGTTCAACTCGATTTATTAAACACACTGAACTTTCTGGACTACCTGATCCCAGCTTGTTCCCTACCCCCTCCCTTTCTTGTCCTCCTCTCCCTCTCCCCTCTTTCTCTGTGTGTACATGTTTGTGTGAGGGGGTGGAGGATTCTATTCCAGTCCCTGAAGCCATGTATGGATGCAGAAGAGCACAACCCTCTTTTTTTTTTTTTTTTTTTTTTTTGATATATTTACTTTTAAAAAATTTAAATTCATTTTAAAATTAGGACAGAGTTGTGTGAAGGAACGGTGGAACACAGGGTTATTCTGAATTTATGTTTTTCAGAAGAAAGTCATGGCGATAGTACGGAGTGAGGCATGACTGGAGACTATGGAGCAAGCCAGTCTTGGCCCTTGAAGAACACACCATTTAGAAGAGGAAACTGAAAAGAAGGAGATGAAGAAGCAGCTAACTCTTCGTGAAATAGGAAGAGCTGTAAAACAGAGAAAACGGGAGCTGGGTGGGAAATGGTGGTCAGAGAAAGCCTTCTCGAGATGCTGGCCTTGAATAAAGTCATGAGAACGGACAAAGGAACAAACCCCCAGCAAGGGGGCTGGGGGAAGAGATCTGTAGATGAACAGGGTAGAGGCCAGGGAAGACACCGAAGATGAGGAGATCCTGTAGGCAGCAGCTCTCGAGTGCAAGCTTGGGTAGGCTTTTAGGTAGTAGATGTTGCACGGGTCCTGATTGGCCGTGGGCCAGGGGAGCCCTGCAGGGTTACTACCGCCCCCTTTTCCAGCTGACCTCATGATTGCCTGGCTGACGCTTTATTTATATACACTTCCGGCCACTACTGTTTCAGAGGTCACTGAGGTTGCTATGATAACGGTCCAGGGGAAATAACAGAGGACACAGGAAGGACAAGGAGTATGAGAAATGGCAGTGGCTGAGACTTGGGCTTTCTAAAGGAGCTGTGGACACCAAACCTTACACAGGTGCAAACCTCTTGGACCAACACCACTGCTCTGGGAGGAGATGGAACACGCATAGAGGCTCGTGCACACGTATGCTCTGTAGGGCTCAGTTACGGAGACAGAAAGCTGCAAACCACAGAGATACTGACAGTGAGAAAGCCAGCTGAGCCATGGTGCCTGGCCACACAGCTCAGGAAAGAAGAGATGTAGGGGAAGGTTTAGATATATTGCATCGAGAGATAAAATCAGAATAGAAAACTGAATGTGTGTTATGAGGTTCATGTGTGTGCACACGTGTGCATGTGCATGTGTGTGTGGAAGCCAGGGGTCAACCTCAGCTCTTTTTCCTTAGCAACAGTCTACTCTGATGTTCTTGCTTTTGTTTTGTCTCACGTAACTCAGGCTGACCTAGAACTCACTACCTAGCCAAGGATGACTTGAAGCTTGTGAGCTTTACTTGCCCTGCTGCTGCTGGGATTGCAGGTACACAATATCACACCACCTTTATTCATTGCTGGGAATCAATGCCTGGCCTAAGCAAGCCCTCTACTGAGTTGTATCCCTAGCCCTGCCTAGTGTTTTGAACCTGAGGCTCATCCATTAGGCTAGGCTAGCTGGCCAGCCAGCTCCAGGGATCTGCCAGCCTCTGCTTCTGCAGTGCTGGGATTATAGTTACAAGTCACCGTGTGTGTGTGTGTGTGTGTGTGTGTGTGTGTGTGTGTCTGTCTGTCTGTCTGTGTGTGTCTGTGTGTCTGTCTGTGTGCCCTGTGTGTATGTGTGAGCATGTGCCTGCACTAGGGTTGTCAAGCCTTCATGCTCGCATGACGAGCACTTTACTGACAGACCTAACTTCTTAGCCTCTCCATGCCATTTGAAGAAAAAGCTAATGTTTTTCTTTCTGTCTAAAATAAACACCAAAATGTCACTGGTAACTCTTGGGGTGACCCATGTGCCATTTAATTTTTCTCTTCATTTCAGCCTTTTCCAAATGTCTTATAATAGGCACACCATTTTACAACGGAGAAAACAAAACAAAACAAAACAAAAAAAACATCGTTTAAAAAAAACACAGTAAGCAAATATTTCTTAAGAGGGGAGAAGCAGGAGCCTCTCTAGCCAGTGGACCAGAGCGGTGACCCCTCTTAACTGAGACCCTCCTGCCAGCAAGGTGCATCCTAAGGCTCTCTCATTGTCTCTTGTCAATCTCCCCCTTGCATGTTTCCCCTGGGCCTTGATAATAAAGCTTGCATGAGGGATCGAATGTGGGACAGGCTTCAGTGTTCGAACCTTTGGTCCTCAGTCGACACACTTGGGAAGGCCGAGCCTCGCTGGAGGAATTGGTTGTGTTGGGTAAGCTCCGAGGTTTGGAGTCTGGTCCTGGGGCTGTTTCCTGCCCACAGCGCTTTCTGCTCTGCCCAGATGTGGAACGGCATCTACAGTACAGCTGCAAGCTGCCCATTACCTGCCTTTCTTCCCCCATTACGCTGCGCTGTGTCCTTTTGAACCTCGAGCCACAATAACCCCTTCTTCCTTCCTAGTTGCTTTGCTCAGGGATTTTATCCTAAGAAGAAAGTGCCTAACCGTCTGTGTTGGAGTCTGAATGTGATCCATCCTTCCCAAAGACTCACGTGTGCAGGCTTAGCCTCCCAACTCGGCACCACTGAGAGGTGACCGGATCATGGGTGGTACTGTGAGTTCATCCACTGAATGAATGAATGAATGAATGAATGAATGAACGAACGTCTGAGCTCAAGGGAGTGTTAATTGAGGGCCTGGCTGGAGGAAGCGGGTAACTGGGAACTCGTGGTGAGCAGCATTTTCTCCGTCATTATGCTTCTGTCTTCTACAGCATAAAAGTGCTGGCACCGGCTGAGTGTTCCAAAACCTCTGAGACTGTGAGCCAGAGCCAGTCTTCTTTAAGTCACGCTCTTCAGGCTCATCGCAGTGACAGACAATGACAAAAGCAAGGGCCGTAGTCTACTTTACATTGCCACAACAGAATTCCACAGACTGGACAAATTAAAAAAAAAAAAAAAAAAAAAAAGAAAACCTCCAACTTTTTTTTTTTTCTGTGCTGGAAATTGAGAAGTTGAGGAGCCCTCCTCTGGCCAGGGCCAATGTTCAGCTTCATCCCATGGTGCAAGGTGGGAGTTCTGAGGGCATGATGTGAAGGAATACAAGATCAAACTCATATGGCCTTTTATGACCAGTGTTCATGGGTTCATGAGGGCAGAACCCTTGTGCTATAGCCTGTTTTTTAAAGGTCCTAAAGCTGTGGCAGTAAGGACTCCATTATAGTACATTATTTTGGGGAACCCTGGCCTCTGGGTATTAGGCACGGGCCAGTGGGATGCTTCTGGAGACGGAGGTGTGCGGATGCCCAGGCTCGGTGCCATCACTTTCCCTCACCCTGCTCTCTCATCTATCTTTAAAAGCTCAGTGGAGGGCCTGGATGTGGCTCCCAAGACCAGGAGTCATGGCTAGACCATACAAGCTAGACTCTGGGCTCAGGCACGGCTTTTCTTGACTCAGAGGTCTCAGCCGTGAAAGTGGCTTGCTGCTCCAGATGTTAAGGTTCAGGAGAGACATGAGACCAGGAGTCTGATGAAGGGTCCTTGGAGAGTGGACAATGCGCCCCATGGAGGGTATGGAGAATCAGAAAGGGGAATGCTTCAAGAGTGGATGTAGTCAAGGCTTCCGAGAGGGGAGATTAATATAAAGATGGAGAGTTGAACATAGGAAAGGAGCCAGACTGTCCAGGAAGACCAGAGAGACCCATAAATGTGGATAGCACAGCACTGTGCGTGTGCATCCAGGTGTGTGTGTTGTATGCTCGCGCCCGAGAGAGAGTTCATGCGTGCGTTCTCGCAAACACACAGATTGGATAAACCTGAGCTCAAGTGGCAAGGAGGGGCTCTAGATTGATGGGGCTTCCAGAAGGCCCTGAGGGAGCTCCTAGACAACAGGAAGGTGCACCCTTAGGAAGCTGACACACCGCCTAGTGTCCCAGCAGGGTGGAGTTTAGGGTCAACACCTGAGAAAGACAAAGACAAATGTCCTAGGAGCACTGGGTTTGATTCATTGTGTGGATCTGTGAGTTTTCACCTTCCCAGTAGGGAGCAGATGATGGTGAGCTGACGAGGGAGGGGCTCCACGGAGTGTGTGTGTGTGTGTGTGTGTGTGTGTGTGTGTGTGTGAGAGAGAGAGAGAGAGAGAGAGAGAGAGAGAGAGAGAGAGAGAGAGAGAGAGAGAGAGAGAAAGAGAGAGAGAGAGAGAGGGATTCCAGTTTTAGGGGTGGGACAGACAAGGGAGCCCAGGGGCTTGCTCTGAGATGATTTGTGTAGATAAGGTAGTTGGGTAAGGATAGGGTTGGGATTATTGTTTGGGGCTCAAAGATGCTAAAAAATGCTTTTATTTTTCATACATAGGGCAACAGCACAAGAGATAAACCTCTCTCCCTACCATTGTATGTGTACAAGTGTTTTACCAAATCCTCTCTGAAGCTTGCTCTTCCCCCAGAGCCCGTTCTGCCATCCTCCCTCTGGGCTGTGATCAGGCCAAGGTGGCTGGGGTGGCCCTCTTTGAGGCTTGGCTTCTTTACTTTCAGGTCAAAAAGGCTGAAGGTAACTGTGGCCCTTGGAGTGCACAGGACTTGTGGGAGCAGGCAGGCCAGCTAGGGTGGCAGTCAACCCTGGCAGTGGGGCGAGAAGCTGAAGCCTGCAGGGTTTCCATGCTTATGTCATGAACTCCACAACAAAGGGAGTCACTGGCTCCCTTTACAAATGGAGGCTTATGGGCCATGAATGAGTCACCTGAAGAGTCTTGTGGGGACCCGGGAATTGTTGGCATCTTTCCAGCGTGTGGGAGCAGGGACTCAGTAGCACACCCTCATAGGAGCCTCCAGAAGGTGCCCTGGCCTCTCTGAACTCTTTGACTCTGGCTCTTTCAGTCCTGGGAAGTCTCAGGGTTCAGAATGGCACACTGTCTTTTCTCTGGGTCAAGGACTAAAGCATTACATCCCCACAGGGCTGGATGGCCATTAAGTGGAGTGGGAAGTGGCCAAGCCAGTGCAAACACATCTGCTGCCAGAATGGTGGCAATGGCTACCCCTGCAGAGTACAGAGTGCTTTAAAAACAGCTGCTTCTTGGCACTGCTGGTCGGCACCTCTGGAGTTGGGGCTCGGTGTGGTCAGAGGCTCTGATCTTTCAGGAGAAGCTAAAATCTCTTGATTTTCTTAAGCATGGTCCAGACTTATTTGTTCTCAGTGGTACTTTGAAACCACATGCGGATAAATAGGTGGACTATGCCAGGTCTCATCCCTGCGAAGGCACAGGCAAACTGGGGTAAAAATACTCGTACTGTGACACTTGGGATGTGATGCTAGTTGCTTGGTTATGCCATGGTTTTCTGGAGTGGGGTGGAAACTTCCCAGAGGTCCGTTCCTCTCCCCGGACTCCCCACCACCTCCCGAATGCACTTCAGCATAGCCAAGGGTGGGGTGTGTGTAGGTGAGCATGAGCATCTTTGAGTTGTCTTCTTTTCTTTTTCTTTTCTTTTCTTTCCTTTCCTTTCCTTTCCTTTTCTTTTCTTTAAAGACTTATTCATTTTATTTATGTGAGTACACTGTAGCTGTCTTCAGACACACCAGAAGAGAGCATTGGATCTCATTACAGATGGTTGTGAGCCACTATATGTTGCTGGGAATTGAACTCAGGACCTCTGGAAGAGCAGTCAGTGCTCTTAACAGCTGAGGCCTTTCTCCAGCCCCTCTGAATTGTTTTCTAACTGGCCTTTGAACAGTAGTATGAAATGTCTCCCCATTAGGGACTAAATCCCCTCATGATTATTCTTTTTTCTCAATTTTTTTCCCCAAGAAGATTGACAAATTAGTAGCTTGGCAAGGTATATATGTCCACCATGTTTGAATATGAGCAACAATCAGGAAACAATATTTATGAGCTAGGTAGTAGAACCTATAGACAAGAGAAAGAGAGTCCTGTGACTTCTGATGCTGAGTGATCAGATCAGGCTACAAAATAGGTGTTTCCCATGCTCAAAGAATCAAATAAACAAGCAAAATTCTAGCTTGAAAATTTCATCATGGAAATGGTAACTAAAAATACATAATAGCTTTTAAAAAGGGTATTCCAGGGGCCTGGAGGGATGGCTCAGCAGTTAAGAGTCATTCTTGCTGTATCAGATGACCAGAGTTTGGATCCTAGCCCCCACAGCAGGCAGCTCATAAGTGCCTGTAACTCCACCTCTATAGGAATCAGATGCTTGTCTTCTGACCTGCACGTATACATGTGCTCACATACATAAATGAAAATTTAAACATTTAATAAAGGGGGCCAGAGAGATGGCTCAAATGATTAAGTATACTTGCTTTCTTCCAGTGGGCAGCAGCTCAGTCCCCATAACTTATATCAGACAGTTCAAAACTACCTGCAACTCTAGCTCCCAGACATCTGATGTCCTCTTCTGACCTCTGAGGAATGTACACACATGTGGTAGACATTTCCACACACAGACACACAGACAGACAGACAGACAGACATGGATACACACATGCAAACACATATACATATAAATAAAAGTAACTCTTTAAAAAGGGATTACAAAGGGGCTAAATAGATGGCTCAGCAGTTAAGAACACTAGCACTTTTTGCAAAGGACCTGGGTTTAGTTCCCAGCTCCCACATGGTGACTTATAACCATCCCAACTCTAGTTCTAGGGCATCCAATAATATCTTTTGACTTCCTTGGGCACCAGCACACATATCACACGTACATGCAAACAAAACTTATATACACATAAAATAAAATAAATAAATCTAGGAAAACGATTCCAGAACTAAAATATATGTTTGTTGAAATTAAGAAGTTGATGAATTGGTTTAATAGCAGATTAGACACAGTCATAGAGGAAATTCCTGAAGTGGAATGCAGGCCAGAGGAAGTGTTCAGAGTGCTGTAATGAAAGAAAATGACAGAAGGTGCAGGAGTAAGAAGACAGAACACAAAGACAGTTTGCATTTCACTGATGTCTCTGAGGAGAGGAGGAAAGAGGTGAGAGAGGACAGGGTAGGAGGAATACTTGACTTTTCTGTTGTGAATCAGTCTACAATTCCTGAAGGCTCCAAAAGTGGCTTGATGGAGACATGGGAGGAATCAGTCAGTCACTGGCTCAGAGGGTCAGAAAACAGGCTGGGAATTCCTGGGACTAGAACAGAATGGAGTCAGTGATCCTCATATAAGGAGAGCAGGACTTTGAAAGGGATAGAAACAAGGTCTTCATTAACTTATGACAAGGATTTACTCACGTGCACATTTGCTTATTCATCCATTCACTGTCTATTTGCTGAGCCTCTGCAATGTCACCTGGTTACAAAGTGGAAAATCGTAGTATTAAAGGTTATATATCCATCCTTGAATACACCAGTGTAGGGCTCAGTGTCCAGGAACCCAAGAGTGAGATGGTCCCTGGAGTTATGTGGTGATCCCGTCTATGGTAGGTTTAGGGAAACAGGAAGTAGGGTAGGAAATGACTCAAGCAAAAACTTGTGAAGTTGTTGGTCAAACAGTGAAGAGAGCCAACAAAAGGAAATTTGGCATGCAAACAAACTCTTTGATAACCCAAACAGGCTCTGCAGAGTATCCAAGAACCAGACCTACTCAGGGTTCAGATTTTATTTCATCATCCGTAAAAGCTAATGTGCTGGTGGGGACTGCCTCTCTTTACTGTAGGAAAAGACGAAGGGTTGTGTGTGATGGTGTGAGCTTCAGAGAAGGTAGCATAGCGACCCTCTGGAGACCACATGTGAGGTGGCAGTGAGCACCACGAAGGACAGAGCTAGGACTGTCCCCATTGTCCTACTCAGAAGTTAGGAAAGCTTGGGACATCTGAGCTGAGAGCAAACATGGCCACTGGTTTCCATTATGGTGCTCAGGCTTTGCAGCCCTCAGACACCTTTGAGAATGTGATGAAGATCTTTACTAAGAAAGTGTCCTGACGAACAACATTCTTCATGAACACTTGAGACTACGCTAATCCCCTGAGATTCCCTAGGTGGAGAAGGTCTACTGAGTTCTGTATGAAAAAGACAGCCCTTACATTGAGCCTTGTGTAGTAAAGAGCCCCAAGAAGTTTCTTGGTGGAGAATGGAACTCCTGAGGTCTTTAGGAGGGACATCAGTGAGTGGAGGGTCCAAGAGGGAAACTCTTCTAAGGAAGGGACCCTGCCCTGGTGGACTGAGAGATCAAGTCTACCCATCATTGCAACCACATCAGCAGGAAATCAAGAGGGCTCCTGACCTGGCTGGATGATGCTTTAGCTGGGTGCTAGTTTCTGGGGCTTTGTTACCTCCTCTTCGACATGCTTAAGTCTCCAGAGCAGCCAGGGCTTGGGGAGGGTCCTGACATCCCAGGGTGCCTCAGGCTGGCTCACCTTTCCAGGAATCCTCTAGATCAAAGTTC
>JADRCD010238488.1:0-39758 GCA_019843815.1 Montemys delectorum
TAGTGTTTAATCTGGGTTAGTTTGAATAAAGAATGTGAGACAACTCCATGGAACTTCTCAACATCCCTAGGGGCCCATTTCTCCAGGTAGGCACGCATAAGAATTCAGTGAAAATGTTGGCACTTTGTTGTCTCTAAGTCATTTGTTGATTACAAGAGAAATAAGACAGGCATGGTGGCACATACCTTTTATTCAAGCCCTCTGGATGCCAGAGGCAGGAAGACTTCTGCCTGGCTGAGGTACACAATGAGGTCTAGGCTATCCAGGACCACAGAATGAGTCTCTGTCTCAAGTAAGTGAGTGAGGAGTG
The DNA here is from genome assembly GCA_019843815.1 of Montemys delectorum. Classification (NCBI taxonomy): domain Eukaryota; kingdom Metazoa; phylum Chordata; class Mammalia; order Rodentia; family Muridae; genus Montemys; species Montemys delectorum. The sequence goes on from JADRCD010238488.1 coordinate 311, forward strand.
AGTGAGTGAGTGAGTGAGTGAATGAGTGAGTGAATGAATGAATGAATTAAAAAGAGAAAACCATTTCTTTGAGGGAACTAAATCCTGGCTGTAGACAGAATTCTCCATGTAGTTAGTCAGTCTGCTTTTCTTGAGTTCAGGGATCTGTTAAGTCATCTTCAGCTGAGACTTTCAGTGATTGTTTAAACAAAAAAAAAAAAAAAGTAAGGTGAAAATGTGGGAACGGCTGAGTAAAGTTAACACCGATTTTTATCGCCCAGTATTATGATTGTCAACGGACCCGTTAACATGAAAATGATTCTAACCATAAAAACCCTAAATTGCTGCGTCAAGTCCCTGCTTTCCTCACCTGAGAGCTATGGTTACCTGGTGCATCATAACACTGACTGTAAATTAGGAAACTCATTTTACTTCTATCTGCAGACACATGAGCTTCAAGAGGGTGTGTTGGAGAGGATTTTACAATTCAAATTGAGTGGTACAGAATTTTATTATTCGGTGAAGCTACTTCCTGCGATTATAATCAGAAATGCACTCTGAGTTTAAAGATCATCTGTGTGTAGCTACCATAACTAGAAAGATTCAGGATAAGCTATGATTTAAACATCTAAGTTCTTTAGGACCAGATAAAATCAGTAGCTACTGAACTGGCATAGCTGGCGGCAAGCAAGATGCTGTCACCCACACATTAATGGAACTTTTCTTCCCATAGATTCTAGCACCGACAGAATTTTATATAATTTTTACAATTACTACTATGATGAGACACTATGACCAAAAGCAACTTGGGCAGAAAAGGCTTATTTTATTTTGTAGTTTGAAGCCTATCACCCAGTGAAGTTAGAGCAGGAACTCAGAGCAGGGACCTGGAGGAGGGAGTTGAGTCAGAAGCGATGGAGGAGTTCTGCTTCCAGGTTTGCTTTCCATGGCTTGCTCAGTCTGCTTCCTATACAACTCAGGATGGTTAGTCCGGGGATGGTGCTCCCCTGCTCTCATTGTAGGCTGCATATGCCTATACCAATCATTAATCAACAAAATGTCCCCAAGGGGCCTTACCACCCTATCTGAATAGAAGCATTTTATCAATTAAGGTCCCTGTTTAGACAATCTAGCTTCAGTCAAATTGACATAAAAACTAGCCAGGTCATCATGTTTTACAAAAAAAAATTATAGAACTGGCACTTATGATGTGTAATCTTTCTCTCTCTCTGTATGTGTGTGGTGTGTGTGTGTGTGTGTGTGTGTGTGTGCACATGTATATAAATATACCCTCTAAAAGTCAACTAATCTGGGACTACTGAGGCTCATACAGCCTGGAGTCCACAGGACAGGGACCTAGACCCCCCTACATATTTGTAGCAAACGTGCAGCTTGGTGTTCATGTAGGTCTCCTAACATGTGGAGCAGGGAATGTCTTAGCCTCTGGTCCCTGCCATTGGATCCCCTTCCCCCTACCTAGACTGCCTGGTTGGGCCTCAGTGGAAAAGGATATGTCTAGTCTTGCTGGAACTAGATGCTCCAAGGTGGGGTGGTACCCAAGGGGGCCTTCCTTTCTCTGAAGAAAAGTGGAAGAAGCAATGGGGGATTTGTAAAGGTGGGACTAGGAAGAGGAGGATGGCTGTGATCAGGAATAAAAGTGAATAAAAAAATTAAAATCAAAACAAAAACAAAAATTAAGATACAAACCACGTGAAGAAGTAAAGAAATTAACACTTACTGAGTTCATAACATGTGTGTGGGATTTTATTTCCCCTCATTTTACCCTAAAGCACACTTCCCATTTTGTAGTTTAAAAAATGAAGGTTTCATGAATATAAAAACTGAGCACTTTGCTGAGACTTAGGCCTTACTTTGATTAAATCTGACCCTAAGCCTGTTCTCTGTTTTAGTATCTTTCTGCATCTTTCCATTATAGAAATAGATACTATATTTGTTAGACATCGAGTCATCCATAGCTTAAGAGACTGAAATAAATTCTAGACAAGTTATTTTAAGAGATGTACCCCATTCTTTCCTTTTCTATGAAACAAGTTATTTCTTTGTGCTTTATTTTTTTGTGATGGAGTTATGGCTTCAGGCCTAGCTATCCCTGCTTTTAATGTGTCTCCCATTCCTGAAGTTGAGAATAAGGATCAAGGAGTTGGTGATATGTATCAATTTGGTTGGTGTCAATCTCACTGGGAGACATATGTCTTAGCTACTGTCATCCAGAGCTCAAGTTATACTCAGGTGTGACTTGAGTCTCATACTTCGTTGACTTGCCTGTTCTTTTTCATGGGAAATGCTGGCGAGTTTCTCTGGTAGTGTTGCATGCATGGTTGTTGCAACAGGGATGAAGAGAATAAGGACAAAACTTCAGTATTTTATTCCTTTTCCATTTCTTTTCTAATGAATGTCTAAACTTGTCTTGTAGTTTTGTTAGTTTTCTGTGTTAACCTTCCTTACAGAAACATTTTAGTCTGTGAAGAGTAAGGTATGTAGAAGGATATTAAATAGCATATTCTTTCATATAATTTTATGGCTTATAGATTGCTTTTGGCTCTCTGAATTGGTTATATGTAGCAGCTCCACCATAGAGGTCATGAATTCCAAGCTAGGGTTTGAAAATATGGGGGGAAAGATGTATATTCTGTAAAATTTTATAGTTCTTATCACTGTGTACCAAGCATCTTTTCAACATTTAGTAAGTTCTTACTAAATTGAACCAAGTTAATTATTACAAAAGAGATAATAAATACATTACCATCAATTTAGGCATTTTTGAACATGATATGGTGGTTTGGATGAGAATGTCCCACATAGTATCATATACTTGAATTCTTGGTCCCCAGTTAGTGAAACTATTTGGGAGGGGTTAGGGAGTGTGGCCTTGTTGGAGGAGGTATGTTACTGGTTGGCCTTTGAGGTTTCAAAAGACCTTTATCATTCAAAGCATGCTATTCCTTCTGGTTGCCATTCTAAAAGGTAAATTTTCAGTGGCTGCTCTAGTCACCTGTAACCTCTACATTATCATCATGTAAATTATCCTTCTGAAACCTTAAGCCTAAAATAAACTCTTTTCTATATGTTGCCTTGGTCATGATGTCTCATCATACCAACAGAAAGGAAACTACCAGAGAAGTATTTTAAAAAATAATCTCTTTGGGGCTTTTAACCCCACATTTCTAAGCTCCCTCCCTAAAGTTTAAATTCAATGAATTATTGATTTTGCAGAAGCAAAAATAGTCCCTCCTATAATTGGGCACACTTAAGAATTCTGATTTAGCTGCCTGATTAAGTGTAGTTGGTATTACCATAGAAAAAGCAGACTAGGGGCCTAAGAAAATGAGACATTAAAAGAGACATGCTAGCACTAGAGAAACTCAGAGTATATTTGAAAACTCACAGAAAAATGCTTGAAAATATAGAATTCTGTCCATATATTTCATTTATTGCAGGACAAAGAAATGGATTTGCGGGTCCATGTAGTATTTCTTCAGAAATCTATTGCATTCTTGATTTTTAATTTCATCAGACAAAGTGGAACTTTCTATGGTTTATTTGACTACTAAGATAAATTTGCACTAATGTGTTAAATTCCAAACTGTTTGAACTTCAGCACTATATCTTTAATTTGACATGAGAAGTTGTTTACCATTAAAAGACTTTCATGAGTTTGAAAACTTGTCTGCAAAGTATTTTTAAAGGTAGAATGCCCTTCTTTCAAAAAGTGCATTGTATCTCAGACTTATTTTAAAATTAGATTTGTGTCGATAATTTTAGTTGTGTGTCATTATAGTGGTAGTAGAAGAGGAAGCCTGAGGTAAGAGCAATGACCTAAGGATAATACCACTGACTTATTTCCCTTTATGACAATTAGTTGTAATTTATATCATTCATATATAGCTTCAAAGGCTTATGATTAGGCATCATTGGTCTTAATTAGAAACAGAGACCAGCAAACATGACTTTGGCTTGGGAGAATTTACAGTCCAATGAAGGAAGGAGACACAGCATGCTTCAGTATCACCGACTGATATGCCAACAGTCTACGTGACTCAATACATAAGACTTTTTGCCATGTTTAAGAAAACAAAAGCCTGTAATTCTAGAGATATTACAAATGAATGGGACCTTGATGGTTGCCCAGGATCACGGAATGGAATCGGAGAAAGATACCAATCCATGAAAAAAGTATAAAGGTAGGGTAATGAAATAATAATTAGTGATTATAAAAGTAAGATTAACTTGACGGGCCTTGACCATGGGAGTAATGATAGGTTACTGGGCCAAAGATGCATATTTATGTTCATAAAATACCATTTTAATGACAATAATAGTTTTCTTGGGGCAGAAGTCACAACAAGAGCACCTCATGACAGGGGAAGGTCTATGTATGATCTACTGGCAAATTTTTATTGTCACTGTGGCACAAGTTAGAGTGTAGGGAAAGAAAATCTCAACTTGAGAAAATACCCAGATTAGATTGACCTGTGTCCATTTCTTTAACAGGTTAACTGATGAATAATATGGGAGAGTATAGCAGGAATGGTGTGCTGCCTCTATGTAAATTCCTCAGGCCATGAAGCCGCAAATGCATCTCCTGCAGGAGGACCTAATTGAGGACTGCCTGAGAGACCAAGATTTGCTGGTGCAGACAATGCCAGACAATCAGGAATTGCTGTTTAGAAGAGATGTGTGGGGCCAGGGCTCTCTGCTGCTGATGCCTGGGTCTCTTTGCCAATGATGACTGAGGCTCTCTGCTGCTGATGCCTGGTGGCTGTGCAGTGCATTAGTTAAAAGGAGGCAATGTATAATCATGAGATATTTTATTATAGGAAAGAGAAAATAGGCTGGTCATGACCATGGAGATAGAGAAAGAGAAAAGAGAAGAAGGAGAGGAGAGGAGAGGAGAGGAAATGAGAGGGCAAGAAAAGAAGAGAGCAAGAGAAGAAGAGCGAGGGGAGAGCAAGAAAAAGAGGAGAGCGAGAGAGGAAGAAGGCAAGAGAGAGAACGAAAAAGAGCAAGAGAGGAAGAAAGGAAGCAAGAGAGGAAGAAGGCAAGAGAGAGAACAAAGGGCAAGAGAGGAAGAAAGGATGCAAGAGAGAGAGGAGGGACCAAACTGTCCTTTATATTGAGGCAGAGCTATCTGTCTGTGGGGCAGGGCATGTCTGGCTGTCGTCAGATGACTGGGGGTAGGGTCTAGCTAGAATGCTGGGAGCTTGGGGCATTGTCTACATGACAAAACACACATCTCCTGCGGGGGACTGTGAGAGGTTGTGACTGAAACAGGAGCCAGGGTCCCAGGAGTTATGGCCGAACACCTTCCGTCCCTTGCAGGCAGAGATATTGCCAACTGGGTCACCGGGGTTCCAGACTTATTACTTGACTGGGCTCAGGTTGCCTGAACAGACCGCCGCCCTACAGAGATGATTCTAGGGATCAATGGGGCATGGATGGAGGGTATTAAAGGAGCTTGCAGCAGTGCTCAGATAAGCTTGCTGTAGCATTTCGCACCTGCCTCCAGAGTCTGTGTTGTTGACTCTGCATCATCTTGCCTCTAGCCCTCAAGGGCAGGTAGGGTTAGGCAGTGAGCAGTCCAGCACATAGGCAACAGGAGTAGGGGCTCAGCCCACTTTGAACAGCACCATCCATAGGCATGAGCCAGAGAGTGAGCCAGTAAGCAGCCTTCCTCTGTCGTTTTTGTCTTCAGCTTCTTCCCTTGAGTTCCTGATGTAGGAAATATTAACAAAGATACAGCAAGTTCCCATCTCTGCCCTGGCACAGTTCTACCACCTCTGCTTCTAGCTAGCCACCCCTCTTCTACCCCAGTGACTTATTCCCAGCTCCAGTTCCCTTGTGTCTGGACTCTAGTTCCTTTTCAGCCATAGATCCCCTGTGGTTGGTGGTCTCACATTCGAATAACTCAGTAAAACAAAAAAATCTTGAAGCTTATAAGTAAACAATCAGATTTATATATCAATAAACTCTCAATTCACAGGATGCCCACACAATAATTTCTGTGTCAATTGATAATGATATAAGCTATCAACATAAGTTAGACAAGTTACCCCAATTATTTTATCCCTATACAATAACATATCTACCTGTGGCTATTCAAAGCCATGCTGGTTCTGAATCATCCTGTTCATAGTTCATCTTACTTCCTCTCTCTTTACTGAGTTGCTCTCTGTTACTGCAATTCTTAGCTCAGCCTCCTTTTCCCTGTCCAATCACAGTCCTCCTGCTGTGTGGGGCAGTGTGGGGCAGTGGTCTGTTCAGGTAATTTAGGCTCAGTCGAGTATTTGGTATTGAGCCCTGGAGCCTCAGTGGGCAGTTTTCTGCTTGCAGGGGGCAGAAGGAGTTCGGCTATTAATGCCTGACTCTTTGGTTCCTGCTTCAGTCACAACCCTTCACAGTTGCCCTCCCCCCATCCCCCTGTAGGAGATAGGCGCTCTATCAGGCAGATAATGCACCAAGCTCCCAGCATTCTAGCTGGACCTAACCCCACAGTCATCTGACCACAGACAGATTGCCACATCCCATACAATAAAAGGGGCAGTTTGCACCCTCCTCGCTCTCAGTTGCTCTTTGTCCTTCTCTTCCTTCCTTTCTCCCTCTCTTGCTCTTGCCCTCTTTCCTCTCTTGCTTTCTTCTTCTCCTTTCTCTCTCTCTTTCTTTTCTCCTCTTTTTCCTCTCCTTTCTTTCTCTCTACTTGACCAGCTTATTTTCTCTTTCTTACAATAAAATATCTCATATGTACATTGTCTCCCTTTTGACTAATGCACCCCACCCACAGGCCATCAGGACCAGGGAGAGAGATCCAGACAGCAGCAGCAAGCTGCTTTCAGTACAACAACACTGCTGCACTAATATTTTAATGTAATTGGACAGGGAAAATTCTGCCACAACTTCCTGCCTTAACTTGCCTCAATGATAGACTATAACTTTAAAGTATAAGCTGCAACAGACCCTCCGTTCCCCAAGTTGCCTTTAGTTATGCTGTTTTAGCACAAGAACAAAAAAGAAGTTAGGACATAAGGGAAGGACCAGAAAGCTTCTTTGGCAGAAGTGCTTCCATAGAAACAATAGCAGAAAAAATGGGAAGATAATGATGATTAACAGGTAAAGGACAGAAATAGAAACAACAGAACTTAGTCTCAGAACACTGTTTAATTTGAGTACTATGAGAAGCAGATGATCCCGAGACAAATGTGTGTGTAGAAGAAGCATAATTCTAGATAGAGAAGTAGAGATGTGGGGGATGGTGAGAAAGTATTACATGAGAAACATTTTATTGGAAGACATAAAATACACACATCTACTCAGTCCAGAAAGAGTACAGTCACAAAAGACCAATATAAGAATAGTATCCAAGTCCAATTGGCGAACCAAAATATTTTCTTTGGAGTTACTAGCTTGAATGTGGGTGAGAGGTTACTTAAAGGAGCAGGTATGACTAAAAATCAGCAGCATTACTATAAAGTCCATCATACCAACATAAATAATGACTCATGAAGGAAGCATCATTGGAGTTTTCTGCATACATTATAAGCAACTAGACACACCAGAGAAATACCTTCATAGCCTGACTCGTCAAATCAATTTCTATCAGTTGTTTGCTGTTTCTAACTTTGAGAAGGTCCCTGGTGATTGTTACAATTATCAGCTTGTGAAGTTTGGTTACTTCCTGAGTCTCATGAATATCCTTCCTCCTTTCTAAAGGGAATGTTTTAATTTGGAGGAAACTGATACACAACAGGAGGGACAAGAATTATCAGTGCTACATGGTAACCCGGTGACTGCTGCTGAATCTTGAGGGGGGGCATTCCCTGAAACATGCAAAAATAGGTTAATCTGAGGAGTGAGAAACTGGGATAATTTTACATTTCTTTCTATCTTCAAATGGGATAGTAGTTACTTTTCTTCTTTCTCAAGAGAATGCCTGGCCAAAACAACCTAAGGGGAGGGGTTATTTTGCTTCACAGTTTAAAATGGTAAATTCCATCTCAGCAGAGAAGGTACCATAATTTGATTGGCCGAGTCTTCGGCAGCAGGAGCATGAGGTGCCTGGTCACATCATGGTGGCAGACAGGAAGCAGAGTTTGAAAGAATTGTTTTTTTAAGATAGTTAAGAGTACATAGTAGCCACACCATGCTTTACATGGGTATAGTAGATGAGAGAAGAGGACAAGTTCTTCCTTCCAAGAGATGGATCGAAGCCAGGCTGGGAAGGCATATATAGGAAATACTTAGATGAAAAGAAACTTAGTTGTGGGAATGGTGTCTGATGGTTTCATTTCTCTGTGTAATTAGAAATAAAGATGAGGTTAATACTATGATTTGTCTTCCTCACAGATCCATAAGAACAGAAAACATCTGTTGACTACTCAATCTCCAGCATTCATCAGTATGAATGCTGTATGGCATTCATCAGTATGAATCAGTATGGCTGAAAAGTAGGACTCTGACATAGGTGAGCTGGATGACTGAACTAAAAATGGATGATACTCTATCTAGGCTAAAATTATACATCTCTGTATGAATGCATTCAGTTACTTAAATGTTAATTATTTGGATACTGAAGATTAAATAAATAGATGTACACTATATTTGGTACAAAGAATATTCAATCAAAAGTAATATGGCATTTGTTGGAATCATAACTGTGGTCTAAGAAAGCATACTTTAAAGCATCATTTCCCACAAATGATTCTTAAATCTTATAATTTGCTCCACCCAAACAAGAGCATAGAAAAATTTCCATCATAAGGTAAAATGGTCATGCACTGATTTTTTCTCCTATCTGAAGTAAATGTAGCGTCCAAAGCTTTAAAAGCAGGTTATTCAATGCTGTTAGATTTAAATTATTTTTACCAAGTGTTCCAGTGTCAGGAGGGATAGCTAATTTTACAGAAAACAGATTAATGTCCAGCCAGTTTCTGAGAAGCAGAAGAAAGACCAGAAATCAATATAGTGAGGTTTAATCAAGATAAATGGAAAGTGATTCCCTAGGGAAAGATCAAATCTGAAGGCAAAAAAAGTATGAAGCATAAAATTGTAGGTCAGAAGTTGTTAGTGTGTGCGTGTGTGAGTGTGTGTGTTTGTGTATGTGGGTTTGTGTGTGTGTATATATGTGTTTGTGTGTGTGTTTGTGTGTGTCTGTGTGTGTAGGGGAGGAGTGGTGTCTAGATGATTGTTGTCAGTAAATCTGGTGTGAGTTTAAAATCGGAAGCTAAAACACAACAGGTTAAATACCACATAAGAAAACATTAAGTGATGCACCATAGATATGATTCAGGAGTTAAGATTCTTTTCTTCTTTTCTTTCAGTATTGCAAGGCTTACATATAAAAAACACAATATTTAGCTAGCCAATGACCTTCAGTTTGTGAGTCTAAGCTTAGTTGTAGTATTTGAAAAACAATTACAGTCCAACGAAAGCAGCTTATGTAGTTGGAGCTTTATGCACTCTGTGACAGCACAATGATCTGATGATCTTCCTTACACCTGGTTCCTCTTTGCTTCTCAGCTCCCACTGTGCTTTGACTGTTTGTCTTTTCTCTGTCTGGACCAGCTTCTTCCTTGCTCTAGTTTCAGAAGTCTAGTCTGTCAATCTAGGCTAGCCTGAAATAAACTCCTGCTGAAGACTTTCTTCATTTCTCCTATTGTTCCCAATATCCCACACTACCTGCTATTGGCACTCCCATTCCCAAGGGATAGGTTGAGGTGGGAGGAAAGCACTAGAATGGGTACCAGGGGAAGAGGCACTTCAGGGCTGCCCTGGGCAAAGCTGTATCTAGATATTTCAAAATCGTCCACATTTAAGAAAGTCTGGCCGTAGCTTGTAAGAACACAAAGTGGAACATACATTGTGTGAGATATGTTCCAGAAAGATAAAATGTGCCTCGGGAATGAAGTACCTTAATAGGACTCTTAACAAAGTTCAAATATGCCTGCCCCATTATATGTGTATTTTTGTAAGCTCCAAATGTTTAGTCAAGGATCCCAGAAGGCAAAAGTAGATGAGCAAAATTCATTTGTTTAGTGATTTATTTTTTTGGACACTGAATTTAATAACTCACTAAGGACTCCTGTCTAGGGGATATGCTTGTCTTGTCATATAGTGATGCTGGGAATATTGTTCCTTCCCACTCATAGAACAACATGAAAAGCTTTTGGGACCCAGTGTCTTATATAGCAGGAAAGAGTTCTGGAGAAGTTTGAGGCCATCCTGAGTTTTGAGTTATAGAATCTAAAAGAATATGTGTTGGTGGTACCAGTAGTTCAGAGAGGATGTTAGTGCAATCAGTCAGGAAAAGGTTAGTAAACAGATCATATCACAGCCCCTATAGTTTGAAGCAAGGTCTTGCCAACTGCTGCAAAATATACATCCTGGCATGTTCCTGAGCTGTGGGATACACTGCGCCATTGATCATGAAGTACCAAATGACTATGCTTTTGGAATACTCTTCCTCAGACTTTTAAAAGACATTTGTATTCTTTGTCCTTTAATTTCCCGATTACAGATTACCTATGTTTAAATAGGAAGAGAACTATTTACTGCTGACAGTTGTCAACAACCAGAGTTTCCTTGGCCCTAATACCTGTTGATTTGTCAAGTTACTTTATTAAAGTTACTTTGTACATTTTAAGTAGTTTGGCATGTTTAGCTCAGATTTAATTTCTCTGTGTCATAAGTTGCTTGAACTATATTAATTCCAAGTAGCAGAAATTCTCTTAAGATGTTTATGTGAAGGCAAAACAACACTTAATAAGTGTAAAGTGTATCTTGGCAACTGTTGAGTGACAGGAATGACTATGCCAGGGTGTGTCTGTCTGCAGTTGGGGCTTTCTCTGATTCTTTACTTGTGATGATTTATTTTCATTTTTACCTCTCTTTCTCCTGAACCCCTCCTCTTACTTCTCTTCATTCTTTCCTGGTTAGACTCCTCTGGTTTATGTATCTCTCCAACTATTCCATCTACTAAAGGCTTGACTTGCATTCGATTTCAAAATCTTGTTTGTAGTAAAGCACACCTGGTTGACTTTAAGTCATTTGCAAGTCTAGATGAACTAGGGAAGGGGTATGCTCATTGCTTCAGGTGTTTCAGTCTACTTGACTTTGTTTTGTGAGTTGTTGTATCTTCTCTCAAGACATTGTTACTCTCTGAGGCAGGTTTAGGCTGTACGACATTGGAAGAGACAATTATGGAGTGTGAAGAGGTGGCTGAATGGATAGCAAGTGAGGGATAGTCAGGAGATGGCTGGAGAAGTGTCTTTTAGGTATTTATTCACTATCAGTAAGAGTGGCCAGTCACTTTCTTAAGATGGGGCTTCTTACAGAATAACTAGAACCCAGAATATTCACTTCTCAGTAGATGCTGCTAACAAGTCATCCTTTAGTTCCATTGTTTCCACTACTCTCCACCACCTTCTGGAATCAGAGCTTCCAGTTATCAGCCTGTCCATTACCAAGTCCCTCTATTTCCTACTTACCCATTTATTGAATTGTGGAGTTCTCACTTGATATAGGCAACTTAACTATTGTAGTGTAAGGTGTGTACTAGGCAACCTCAGGTAGCATTATCTGCCTCATGCTGCTAGCCTGGTCATCAATGCTCATCTACTTCAGGCTTTGTTCATTCTCAACTGTGCACAATAGGTGAGTTCTCACCTCATTTTCTTTAATTACTCTTTTTATAGTTGCTTTCTCCCCTCCTTCCTCCCTCTTTCTGTGTATGTGCTCCAACTTTCTGATCCCAAGATTCACAACTCTGCATTTTGATTTGTTGTGGTTTTCCATGACAGTCTTCATCTGTTGAAAATAGAAGTTTCCTTAATGGGGGCTGAGGTCTAAATTTTTCCGTGGCTTTGACTTAGGTTGGATTTTTATTGTTGTAATGAGATAACAGCAAGTTGGGAAGGAAAGAGTTTATTTGAATTACACGTCCATATCACTGCTCATCATTGAAGGAAATCTGGACAGGAACTCAAGCAAGGCTGGAACCTGGAGGCAGAGGCCATGGAAGAATTTGCTTACTAACTTGTTCCACATGGCTTATTCAGCCTGCTTTCTTATAAAATGCTGGATGACTAGCTCGGGGATGGTACCACCTACAGTGTGGTGGATCCTCCTTAATCAATCACTAATTCAAGAAAGTGCGTTACCTACTTGCCTGCAACTTGAACTTATGTTGGCATCTTCTTAATTAAGGTTCCATCCTCTCAGATTATTTTAGCTTGTGCCAAGTTGACATGAAACTATCCAGCACTATCCATAACTTCACTAGCTCTGGATAGTTGGTTAGATTTCTAAAGTCACCCATGGTTGTGGGTCTAATCAGGGAGCCTAATCAGGGAGCTGTTGTTTTCCACCAAAGTATGCATTCCATTTCTGTACATTTAAGGTTATGTTATGCTAGTCTTTCTTTGTGGTTTACAGCCATCCTACCTGGGTATGACTACTGCTTACTACCCTTTTTCCAAATCTTGTATGGCATCTTCTGGTATCATGGAAGCTAGTCTCTTGAAAGGAGGCTTCTAGGGCATTTACAGCTTAGAGTCCTCTGGAACATGTGTCTGAAATGCATGGTTTCTTCAACAATAGGGCTTGAACTTCAACCACTGTGTGCAACCAAGGGTAGTAGCAGTAGCATGTTATGTTTTAGGAGTCTCTTGGACAATCCTGACCAACAACTTAAAAGAGAGATTTTTATGACATGTGTTGAGGATTTTGTTAGTTTTATGCCTTTGTCTGCCTAGATAGAAGAATTTCATTTAATATATGTACATATACTTATGTACAGACATAAATGTATTTTGGGCATTTTTGTGTAAATAGTAATACAATTTCTTATGAGATTTCCAGACATCTTTACATTATCCTCATCTTTATCTTATCCTCCTCCTTTCTTTTTCTGTATTTAAGTCCTTCTCTTTCATAATTAGAACCCCTTTGTCTTTTTTCTCTCATTTCCCAATTCAAATCACTTGTTCCCTGATATCCCTCTTTCCTTTGCTCCTTCCCATCAGCTGCTGTCCCTTTGCATACTGATTTCTGCAATTACTCCAGGATATGTACTCACATCTAATGCCTATAATGGATAATCATCGCTGTTGACTTGACACACTTGAGAAGATGAAACTCAATTAAGAAATTGCCTATATCAGACTGGCCCATGGGTATTTTCATGGAACATTTTCTTGATTTCTAGTTGCAGTAGAAGAGCTCAACCTACTATGAGTGTTGCCATCCTGAAGCAGGTGGCCCTAGGCTATGTAAGAAAGGTAACTGACCAAGCTAGAGGAAACCAATCAGTAGGCATCATTCTTCCATGGTCTTTGCTTCAGTTCTTACTTCCAGGATCTTTCCTTTCTTTCCCTGATGAAGAACTATAACCATGAGCTAAATAAATACTTTCTTTCTATTTTTTCTTTTTTTCCCTTTTTTATTTTAATTTATTAATTACAAAAACAAAAACAAAAACAAAAAACAAACCCTGTTCCCTCCGCCTGCTTACCAACCTACTTCCTGGCCTTGGCATTTCCCCTGCACTGGGGCATAGAACCTTCACAGGGCCAAGGTCCTCTCCTCCCATTGATGATCGACTTGGCCATCCTCTGCTATACACATGCTGCTGGAGCCATGAGCCCCACCATGTGTACTCTTTGGTTGGTGGTTTAGTCCCTGGGAGCTCTGAGGGTAGTAGTTAGTTCATATTGTTGTTCATCCTAAGGGTCTGCAAACCCTTCAGCTCCCTGGGTCCTTTCTCTATTTCTTTCTTAACATGCATTCATTCCTGGTGTCTTATCACAGGAAAAAAGAAAAGGAAAGCAAACCAAACCGGGACAACTTCTATCTTGCAAGCCATTTAAAGGTAGATCTTATTACTAAAATATTTCATTTTATTGAAACATACATATCATTCTTTTCCACCCTAGAGCACTAGGACATGTGCAAATATTTCATTATAAAATGAAAACGGAGCAATGGTCATAGTGGAAAATGTGGTCAGACCACTGGACCACGGAACTGTTTTCCTGTCTTCTAATTTACACGTTTGTTTTGTTTTTTTTTTGTTTTTTTCGAGACAAGGTTTCTTCTCTATATAGCCCTGGCTGTCCTGTAACTCACTCTGTAGACCAGGCTGGCCTTGAACTCAGAAATTCGCCTGCCTCTGCCTTCCAAGTGCTGAGATAAAAGGCGCATGTTTTAAAGGCCAATGAATTCACACAGACTACTTATTTTTCTATTAGTTTAATTTGGCTTTGCCTTGTATTTAGTTTCTGAATTGTACAACACTTTTAAGTATTATAATTTAAAATGACATAAATTCAATAATTTAAAATGCCATGAGTTATACAAAACAGCCATCATATTCATCCAGTGTAGTTAAATACATAATTTGTTTTAAAATAGGTTTATGTATACCATAGTAATTCACAAAAGCATCATGGGAATAACTAAACAAATAATTTTCAATAGGCTTTCCCATCTGAATACTATTTTTGAAACCCTACTAGGATATAAAGGAAATTTGTAGTTAATAAAGAATTAGAGAGAGTGAGTAGAGATTTAGCTAAGTAAATCAGAGAGGATTTTAAAATATGAATGAAATGCCATCAACAGTGTTTTGTCGAGGAATGTTAATAAAGTGTGCTGAGAGTTCTGTGATACTTTGCACATCTTAAGTGCTGTGGATTCGTTTTAGTAATGATGCTGCATTATAAGAAGAGTCAATATTTGGATGACACAAGATTAAACAATAGATTGCCTGAATTGGCACCATTCATTTGTTTTGCAGGATAATGTGCTCTGAGTTGGGAAGCATATATTAATATTCATTTTTCATTTTGAAAATGCCAAATTAGGCTATGAATGCAGACCCAAATATAGCAATGCAAATTTAGAAACACAATAACTGACATTTCTAGGGGTCAGGAGACAGCAAAATCTGTGAAATAGCCCAGGAAGTTTTACCTTCACTTTGCTGAGTCTCAATGTATTGAACACATTGTTACTGGATAATCAAAGTGAGAAAGGGTAAGAAAGGGGTTAAGGAACCAAAGGAGACATGGTGGAGAATCCTCTCAATGAGATGACACACTGGACATATCCTATATGATGCACACTGAAAAGCATATCAATAAATGCATTTATCTGAAACTACCTCCAGGAACCACCAGTCTGAATAAAAGACTTGCTGGTATCATTCAACATCTAGGCATGTTTTCCAATCATTGTTCTCTCTCTCTCTCCCTCTCCCTCCCCCCCCTCCCCCTCTCTCTCTCTCTCTCTCTCTCTCTCTCTCTCTCTCTCTCTCTCCCTCTCTCTCTCTTTTTCAGTACCGACTATTGACCTTAAGGTTCTGCACATGGTAGCCAAGCATTCTACCACAGAGCTATATCATTCTATACCTTTAAAAATAGTTTAATTTTTAATGTTGAGATCCATCATCAAGATGACCCAGCTCATCTTAACTTGTATTGTAGCTCAGAGTGACCTTGAACTTGCCATCATCCTAGCTCAGTTTCCTGGGTCGCCGAGGTTGCAGGCTTACATCTCTAGTTCCAGATGATCTGTTTGACTTCTGTTCCTGAAGACTGGGTTGAATTTTGTGTTTACCATTATTTAACCAAATAATTACATTATATGCAAATGTGTCCATAAACAGAATATTGTTTACTTTGACAGTTTGTGAATTTTGAAAATGATTTCATTATGTATATGACTTGAAATTTCTTCTCATTCACCCTAAAAGTTCATTCATTTTGATGCCTGTGCTACATATCATCTTCATTGTTGTACAGGGCTCTACTTCATAAATATGTCATAATTTACCTTCTCCCTCTAGAGTGAGTGTTCAAAGTAGGGAAACTGGCCAGTGGAAAATCATCTGGCCCTGGTCTGTCTCAGAGCTCTGAGACTTGGAAATGGTCTCCCCAATAACCTAGTGTTAATAGCTAAGTGATGTTTCAAAGTTGGCCACCAATCAATACTTCCTTCCCCATTTTATTTTTACATTAGATCACTGGGCATGCTCCAAAACCCCTGTAAGACCCCTCCCTTTTGTACAACCATCCGTTGTATCTCTTCTCATTCAGAGGCAGCCACTGTTCTGTGTTTCTACCTAATAAATCTTTTGTGTGAGGTTTGTTGCCTGGTTGGACTTTGTGTTATTCCTTGGCTCCGGACTGCCAAGATACCCTTGTGTGGGAAAAATACTTTCACTGAGAACCTTCTAATAGTTAGAATTCTGAATATACTTCGAAGGATGATCATGACACATATGCACATGTGGCAGTGTCCTATAGCCTTGCCCTGATGAATCAGAGTCCGTGGTGAAGAAAGGGCTCAGCTTGATGCTGCCTCACATTTCCACCAGCTTCTCCACAGTCTTTTTTTCCAGCTCCCTCTGTTTAGCCTCAGTATGAATGCAGAAATAAGTTTTTATTAAACTCAATTTAGAATAGAGTAAAAAATGAAAAAACTGTATATTTATCATGTACAAGATAATATCTTAAAAGTATAGACACCACATTTTCAGTAATATATGTGCTCAATACTGCTGAGAATATTTTATTTCTTTTTAAATTTATTTAAAATGTATCTACATGTGGCTATTGGCTTCTGTTTTGGAAAGAGTAGGTGGAAGGGGTATTCTTGGGGGTGGATGTACAGAGTACACATAAATGATTTGTTTTTTTCACATCACATCCACTTAGACTGCATTAACAATGCTTGATTTCCTATGCCTCTTCTTGCTCACCAGTGCTTTGTAGTTCCAGATTATTATTCTTTTGCTGTACATACTTCTTTCTGTGTATTGCTTTTTCCTCCTAGTACACTTAAGAAAAGGACTACTTTTTCCTTGCTCTTATACAAATTTGTGATTAGACACAAAGCACAATAGTCTTCAGTGGTGTATGTGTATTGGTGCTTACCGACCCATGCATGCACTCTGCATGGTTCCCAGGATTCTGCATGTGAATGTGGAGACCAGAGTTTGATGATGGGATTCTTTCTCTGTTGCTTTACACCTTATTTTTCAGACAAGCCTCTCATTGGACCGACGTTTGTTGATTGTCCACACCAGCTTGTCAGAGAGGGGTGGTATCTTTCTAACTCCACTTGCTCAACACTGAAATCACAAACATCTGCTATCATGCCTAAATTTTCATGTGGAGGTTGTGATATCAACTCAGGTCCTCATGCTTTTTCAGGAAGTACCTTATACACTAAGCAATTTTCCCAGCTTCAAAACACAATATTCTTAAATATTTCATAATACTCTTAAATATTCATATTTCTTATGAGAAATAAAATGATTACAAAGAAGTATGATAGATAAGTACTTCTTATTTTAAGCTCATTTACATCAGAAACTGCTCCTTGTTCTGAAGAAATAATCATTCACCACCACAACTTTATGTCCCAGGGGTTTGGAAGAAAGAAATGAGAGTGCTGTCTTGCCTTCAGTTGGCTGTACAGGTGTGTCAGCGCCATGACAGCCTGCAGACTGATCTAGTTTATTAGAACAGAGACCGAGCAGCCGCCTTACCAAAGCCAAACGGAAGATCTTGCCTTCCCTTCATCTTTTGGTATTTGGAAAGAATTGAATGAACTGCCTCATGTTAGGCTCAGTTTGATTTAGAGTGAATGGTGTTTGAAACTCAAAGGATAGGATATTTCAGTTTAACGTTGACCTAGAAATGCACACTATAATGAAACAATTGAAGTTTGTGTGTGTATGCATGCATGTGTGTATGTGAAATAAGAATGTTGTGAAAACAGTAAAAAAACAAGTAAAAAAATGGGTGGTCCATGAATATGGGAAGCAGGGTTAAATGCACATGATGGAAAAAAGTGAACTAACTGGAAACATTATTTTATAGTTCATAGTGCTGTAGTGCTGTCTGTGAAGTTCATTTCTACACACATACACACACACACACACACACAATGTCATGCAAAAAGTTACAAGTCATCTGCATGGGATGATCATACTTCATGGTACCACAACAAAATGAAAATAAAAAAATTTAAAATTGACAAATTTTTAAGATTTGTTTTATTATCGTAAGAGGTGTGTGTGTGTGTGTGTGTGTGTGTGTGTGTGTGTGTGTGTGTGTGTGATATGTATGCTGGTTTGTGCATGTGAGTGCTAGTGTCTTGGAAGACCAAAGGTATTATATTGGCTTATCTCCAGAGTCACAGGAGACTATCCTGAGTGACCAAGGAATCAAGCCTGTTAGGTCCTATGTAAGAATAGCTCTATAACTCTTTTAAAGTTTTATTCTTAGAAAATATCATACAATATAGTGTGGTCATATATACACTAACTCAGTGTTTTCCAACCTTCTCTGGTCATTCCCTATACATCTCCCTCCCATCTTCTTCCTTTCTCCCTCCCTTTTCCTTCCTTCCTTCCTTCCTTTCTTCCTTTCTTTCTTTCTTTCTTTCTTTCTTTCTTTCTTTCTTTCTTTCTTTCTTTCTTCCTTTCATAATCCACTGAGTCCAATTAGTATTGTCTATATGTATATGGTGTGGAATTGCCCACTGGGGCATAGAAGACATCCACCAACAATTCAAAATTTCTAGCTCAGTGAAAAAAATTTCCTTCTAAATAAGATTTTTTTTTATAATTGTCTTTCTTCAAAGAAGCTGAGTATAATAATATTATTTTTAGCACCTGATTATCTTAGTCTAGTGGTTATATTTTTCTTCCTTCCAATATTGATAACAGTTTTTTGCCAAAGTATTTTTTTAATTGAGAACTTTTTGTTTTACCTAAAAGAAAAAAAAAACAGTTCTGTAACTTAAAGACAGGAAAAATATTGTGATGGTAATGTTAGCTCACATGGATCTACCACCCTCCTGGGCATGCTGGCAATGGGCTGTGTAGTTTAGGTTACCTTCTGGGAATATCTGTGAGGGGTTTCCTAGATCCGGTTGAGGTAACAAGATTCATGCTGAATGTGGGTGGGACCTTTCCATGATCTTGGGGTGCTGAAATGAAGAAAACAAGTTGGCAAGCTGAGCACCAGCATTCATCAATTTTGCTGTGCCAATGTGAGACAGCATGACCAGCTGCCTCATTCTCTTCCTCTGTGACTGTCCTAGCATGACAGTCAGTATTCTTGTAATGTGAGTCAGAGAATACTCTTCCTCCACTAGGGCTTTTCAGTTATTTTGCTTCAGCAGTGCAGAAAGTAAATGATAAGGAAAACTAGTGTGTTTGAGCCCCTGGGACTGGTTACCTTATCAAATAGAATAGCAATATTGATTGTGAATATTCATAAATACTAAAGTGCTAATATTAGTAAGCATATTTTGAAGTTTAAATCCAGTAAAAGTTATAACATTGGTTGTGAAATTTTTCAGATCAGGATCCCAAGAAGATAGCATACAGTCCTTGGATCATAGCATTCTTATCACTGAAGAGCTAATATAGTAATGCTCTTAGATGAACCATACAGATGTTAACTATACATTTTCCTAGCCTTTACTGTATCAGAGAGATGTTTTCTATTCCTATGTAGTTGTAATCTTCATCAAGAATGGTTTTGATTTTTGACAAATGCTCTTTTTTATTGGTTATTTTGTTTATTGACATTTCAAATATTATTCCACTTTCTAGTTTCCCCTCCACAAACCCCTATCTCCTCCTCCTCCCCTACCTCTATGAAGGTTCTTTTCCACCTTCCTACTCTGCCTCAGCACCCTAACATTCCCCTACCCTGGAACATTGAACCTCCACAGGACCAAGGGGCTCTCTTCCCATTGATGCTTGAGTGGAGCAGAGACTGAGGAAAGGCAAATCTAGAGACTGCCCCACCTAGAGATCCATCCCATCTGCAGACAACAAACTCAGATACTATTGGTGATGCTAAGAAGTGCTTGCTGACAAGAACATGTTTTTCTTTTCTTTAAAACAAAACAGAACAAAACAAAACAAAAGAAAAAACCAGAGATTGAGATGAATACTTTTCAGTGTTTTAGTGTACCAAGTTGCATTAACTTTAATTTTAATTCTTTATTTTTGAAATAAAATTATAATTATATCATTTCCCGCTCCCCATTTTCCTCAAACCCTTCTCATGTGCCCAGCCCCTTGTTTATAGCCACTCTTTTTTCTTTTATTATATATATGTATATTCATATATTTCTAAATATGTAAATATATCCTGTTTGATCCATATGTTACTTGTGTATGATTTCAGAACTGACTACTTGGTTATTATAGACATATTCATAAAAGTTACATTAATTTTTAACAGCTTAAAATACAATTTATGCATTATGAAGTCTACCTACTTAAAAAATAAGATGTAGGTGGTTTATAGTATGTGGTCCAGTGGTATACATTAAACGCAGGGTTGTGTTACACTTAGCAGAAAAATTTTGGATCATTTTAGTCTTTCCCCAAAACAATCCCAACTATTGGCAATCACTCTCCATTTCTTCCTAATTTTTCTTCCCCTGATGTTCCTCTGAACCATCACTACCCTACTTTGTGTCTCTCCAAGTTTGCTTATTGAAGGTGTTTCATATAAATAGAAACATAAAATCTGGCCTATTACAATCATATCCTCTTATATAACATATTTTTTATTTTTAATTTTTTTATTAATCATTTTATTCATTTACATTTTAAATGATATCCCCCTTCTCAGTTACCCCTTCACAATCCCTCATCCCATCCTCCATCTTCCCCCTCCCCTTTGCCTCTAGGAGGGTGCTCCTCTACCCACTCACCCACTCCTGCCTCACTGCTCTAGTATCACCCTATGCTAGGGCATCAAACCTTCACAGGACCAAGGGCCATCTCTCCTATTAATGTCAGATAAGGCCATCTTCAGCTATGTGTCTGGAGCCATGGATTCTTCCATGTATACTCTTTGGTTGGTGGTTTACTCTCTGGGAGCTCTGGGTAGTCTGGTTAGTTGATTTTGTTCTTCCTATGGGGTTACAATCCCCTTCAGCTCCTTCAGTCCTTCCCCTAACTCTTCCATTAGGGTCCCCAGGTTCAGTACTATGGTTGGCTGTGAGTATCTGCATTTGTATTGGTCAAGTGCTGGTAGAACCTCTCTGGGAATACCCTTACCAAGGCTGCTATGAACATAGTGGAGCATGTGTCCTTATTTCAAATTGGAGCATCTTCTGGGTATATGTCCAGGAGTGGTATAGCTGGGTCCTCAGGTAATGCTATGTCCAATTTTCTGAGGAACCACCAGACTGGTTTCCAGAGTGGTTGTGCCAGCTTGCAATCCCACCAACAATGGAGGAGTGTTCTTGTTTCTCCACATCCTTGCCAGCATCTGCTGTCACCTGACTTTTTGATCTTAGCCATTCTGATTGGTATGAGGTGGAATCTCAGGGTCATTTTGATTTGCACTTCCCTGATGACTAAGGATGTTAACCATTTCTTTAAGTGTTTCTCAGACATTTGAGATTCCTCAGTTGAGAATTCTTTGTCTAGCTCTGTACCCCATTTTTAATAGGGTTATTTGGTTCTCTGGTGTCTTAACTTCTTGAGTTCTTTATATATTTTAGGTTTTTGCCCTCTATCAGATGTAGGGTTGGTAAAGACCTTTTCCCAATCTGTGGGTTGCTGTTTTGTCCTATTGACAGTGTTCTTTTCCTTACTGAAGCTTTTCAATATTATGTGGTCCCATCTGTACACATTGGCACAGGGGAAATTTTCCTGAACAGAACACAAATGGCTCATATTCTAAGATCAGCAATCAACAGATAACATAACATTTTTAAGGTTAATCCATATACTATGTAACAGGTTTCAGCAGTTGAAACATTGAGTAGCCTTGCATTCTTAGGATAAGATTCTACTAGATTAGGATATACTACCCTTATATGTATAGTTGGATTCAATTTACATTTCCCTTTCTTTAAATGCATTTTTCCTCCCGAATCCATGTCATGTGTTAAACTGTTCTGTTTGCAATGTCTTTGCATAATTTTGGTTATCAGAATGGTACAGTTCTTGTGTAAAAGTTGGAAAATACCTTAATTTTCTAAAAAAGTAAATATAAAGGGCTGGTATTATGTCCTGTTCAAACATGTCAATAAATTTCACCAGTAAAATTATCTAGATCCATAGTTTTATTTGGGAGAAGGAATTTAACATGAATTCAATGAATGTAGTGGACAGAACACCTTGCAGGGCCAATTGGAAGAAGATTAGGAAGGTTTTCATCAAAGTTAGTTTAGAAAATGCCATCTACATGATGATCAAGCATGTGCCTGCCTTCACCACTGTGAACCTCTACACATACTGGAATCGATTTAATGATAACTCTAAGAGTTAACAAACAGTCTCAGAATGTCCTTGTGGCATGTTTGCAAGGAAACTAAACAACCCACAGGATTTCAATGGCAAGTCCCCACTGTAGTCATTTCCCTCAGAACGTAATCAATGAGGCAATATTCTCATTTTATGCACTGGTTTCCAGAGCTTGCTTAATGTGATTGCCTCTGTCTGTGCTGACATTACAGACTGTAAGATTCAAACTACAGCAAATTAATGAGAAGATTTCCATCCATTGAAGGCACGTTGCAGGGGATGGAAGAGGACTTTCTTTCACTTATTTAACTCCTTTCCCTCTCAAGTACTGCGCTAGTTAACACAATCTTTGACCTATCTGAATTTCTAAACCTGTAATATAAACTACATCTTTAAGGTAAATGACTCAGCCATACCCAGTTGCTAGGAAGGGAAAGGACACACTATGTAGAAGTTTCAAAAGTCAGTATCCAACAGATAAAAATTCATATTCTTCTAGGGTCTCTGTTCTGCTTCAGGCATTACTACATGAAAAGATATACTGCACCAGAGAAGGAAATCAATACCAACTTGTGAAAAGCCCAAGTGGGAACGGATTGAATGAAGCCTCACATTCAATAGGAAGTCCAGAGCTATGGCTGTCTAATTGTCCAGTGAAAGAAAATAAAAATTCGTGACCTTCCTTAGATCATAGACCATGAAGAGAGTTTTGAAAAAGTGGACAAAGAAAAGAAAGTTCAATGTAGGAAATTTAATAACCCCCTGATAAAAGCCCATTGAAAGCTAACATACCAGTCATCCAGAGTAAAACTTCAAATGAATAAGCATGCTAAATTCTAGTATTTTATAAATAGTAAGAACAATAATAAATTATTTTAGCCTCTTTAATTAGTCTGTGGTATATAATGTCACAAGAGACACAATTATGAAAGTGAGCACAATAAACAAAGCATGCTCGTACATTAAAAGACTTCACTTTGGAAATTCCTTTGGTTTAATTTGCATGTAAGATTTTGTTACTTATGTTGAGTGACTCAAATGAGATGCTTGTTTCTTCAAAACTCTCTTTGGTTTTGAAAAGTTCTTCATTATTTATTTTGTTTAATATCTGTACAGTTTTTGAAAAATTGTCTATTTCAATTGTTAGAAAATATGCAAGAAACTAAATTCTATCAGCATAACTTTGTGTGCACATCTGTTTGTGCATATGTATGTGATGAATACAGGTGGACAAGCATGCTACCATGTATTCATGATTGTCATCAAATAACTTCATGTATGGGTCCTCACCTGACATATTTTTGAGTCAGGATTCCTTTGTTTATTTTTCTGTTGTTTATGACAATCTATCTCACTTCTAGCTTCTGGAGATTCACCTGTTCCTTCTTCCCATCTTTCCATAGAAGCATTAGGATTGTATATAGTTATATTTTTTTCTCAACTTCTATTTGGGTTCTTGGGATTTGAATCCATGTCTTTTGGCTTACATGACAAATAATTTTACTAATTGAATTATCTCTGTTGTTCCAGCATGATTACTTTTTAATGAAAAGGAAAATTATATTTTCTAAACCTATGTGACCAGACCCTTGAAGGTAGTAAAGTACAAAAAGGTACAATGAGTTTGAAGAACAATACAGAAATATCTAGTAAGTTTGAAGATGCACATATCTCAAGGCCAACTAACCATTAAACACTCTACTCCCAGAGTTGTCTGAATTCATATATGTGTATGTGTATATACATATGTACACATACATACACACACATATAAAATATACATAGAGACTTAGAAATACATAGGAATGTACATGTAATGTCTGTATGTAGTCATAATTATTTTTATATTTACAATTAAACTGAAAAGTATGTTCAGCAATAGGAATTGTACTGGCTGGTTCTGTGTGTTAAATTTACACAAGCTGGAGTTATCACAGAGAAAGGAGCCTCCCTTGAGAAAGTGCCTCTATGAGATCCAACTCTAAGGTGTTTTCTCAATTAGTGATCAAGGATGGGAAGGCCCATTGTGGGTGGTGCTGTCCCTGGGCTGGCAGTCATGAGTTCTGTAAGAATGTAAGCTGAGCACAGAGTCACCAATGAAGGAACTAGAGAAAGGACCCAATGAGTGTTTGCAGCCCCTTAAGATGAACAACAATATGAACTAACTAGTACCCTTAGAGCTCCCAGGGACTAAACCACCAACCAAAGAGTACACATGGTGGGACTCATGGCTCCAGCTGCATATGTAGCAGAGGATGGCCTAGTTAGTCATCAATGGAAGGAGAGACCCTTGGTCCTGTGACAGTTCTATGCCTCAGTGTAGGAGAATGCAAGAGCCAGGAATCCGGAGAGGGTGGGTTGGTAAGCATGGGAAGTGGGGAAGGAACAAGTTTTTTTTTTTTTTTTTTCCCCTTGGAGGGGAAACCTGGAAAAGAGATATCATTTGAAATGTAAATAAAGAAAATATCTAATAAAAAAGAAAGAAATTAAGTAAGTAAGCCGAGCAAGCCAGGGGAAGCAATCCAGTAAGCAGCACCCCTCCATGGCCTCTGCATCAACTCCTGCCTCTAAGTTCCTGTCCTGTGTGAGTTCCTGTTCTGACTTTCTTTGGCGATAAACAGCAATGTGGAAATGTAAGCTGTATAAACCCTTTCCTCCCTAACTTGCTTCTCGATCATGATGTTTTGTGCAGGAATACAAATCCTCAATAAGATAAGAATCAATAGTCATTTTTATTTTCATTTTGTTTTTATCAGACTTCATTTGTTTTCTTTTAGTGCTGTTTTGAACTTTAAAAGGGCTATCTGGCTTCCCAGGTTTTGGTGGAGATCTCACGTTGTATACCAACAGGATTGATGATGGGTGATGAGAGGTTATGGAGTCATGTGACAAATCACAGGAATCAGAACCTGGACACCAGCATCAGGATATAGACCTGAGTTTATTGCATGGCATATAAGCTTATATACAGTGTTTGAGCCAATCCAAAATCCCTAAGTTCCTCAGCCAATTGTATCT
This sequence comes from Montemys delectorum, assembly GCA_019843815.1. Taxonomy (NCBI): domain Eukaryota; kingdom Metazoa; phylum Chordata; class Mammalia; order Rodentia; family Muridae; genus Montemys; species Montemys delectorum. The sequence goes on from JADRCD010238488.1 coordinate 25,614, forward strand.
CATTACACTGTCTCTGTGCCCCAATGGAAGCCCCACCTAATGAAGTTATTCAGAAGGAGGGTAGGGGAGGAAGTGCATTGTCACCTGTTAGGACTTCCATGGAGACTCCATGAAGGAAAGCAGCCACCTCCATGTCCTTGGTACCTTTTGCTGTCTCACTTGTGTTCTGGGAGTCATCTTGGATTTAACGCCATGTAAGGTAGATCAGAACTCTTCAAGGAGTCACAGGAGCCAGGGGCACCTTGTTCTCCATCCCACTTTTTCCTCACAAGGTTGATCTCCACATCTTCCACAACTTGGTAGCAATATCTGATCTTCTCTAATTAATTATGTAGCTCCGGCTGACCTTAACTCCAGGAAAACCTCCTGAATGCTGATATTAGAGGTGTGAGTCATTATAGACTGCTATGGTTTTCTTTTGGAGGTGGCTCCCATTTCTGCAGGTTTTAATATCCTATTTTGTCTCCCTAACCTTTTGTACCTCTCAGAAGATGAAAACATAAGAACCATTTAGGTTGGGAAGCACTGACGGGCTTTTGGCAATACTCGTGGGAATGGTATATTCAGTCATCAGCTCCCACATGCTTTCTCAAAGACATTGTAGCTTGTCCTGTGTCCTGTGGAGTTTTCTGAGCATCTGGCCAATGCTTATGAGCAGATGTTTATGGGTGTTATTCTTTCTTTGCTTCTGCATTTGTTCTCCACACTGTGGATTCTGGTCATCAAGATAAGAACTTGAAATGTTGAGATATGGTGTCTGCAAGTTTGTCATGCCTGTTCATCATTTTTTTTTCTTTTTTTTAAATTTAATTTTGATATTTTGTTAATTATTTTATTTATTTGCATTTTAAATGTTATTCCCCTTCCTGGTCTCCCCTCCACAAAACCTCTACCTTTTTGCCTATAAGAGGGTTGTCTCCTACCCACTCACCTTTTGTTTGAATTTTAGCTTCTGTTTTAGGTTGATAATTTCCAAAGGATGAGAATATTCATAGGATCACCAACTGTCTCAAGTCAATGACATTCTGGTAGTACTTCATCACTGTGTAAGAATCGCCTATTGTCTTGGTTTGATTGGATTTGTTTTCTGGATGGCTATCCATAGGTGGCCTGCATAGCATACCCCACTGTGCTAAAGGAAGCCTGTCCAATAGTCTAAAAACTAGGGTGTGGAAGTCATGGGCTACATTTAAGTAAAATCTAGCACTCTTCACATGGCTCTCAGAATAGTTTCTTATGGCCACTCTATCCCAGTCATGGACAGTGTTGGCTATAATGGTTATGATGACTTATGCTTTATACATGTTATAATATATTCTTATAATGAATATAAAACTGTAATCAAAATGAATTACATATGTATATATATGCATAAATACAAAAGACCTTAAGCAAAAAATGTTCAAGCTATATGAGACTATATTAAAAACAACAGAACTTATATGTAGCTTGGATACTTGCAAAACACCATCATAATGTTCAAAAGCATACTCTTTGTATTCAATGTATAAAAATAAAGGTGGGTCAGTCATAATGGCTCACACCTTTAATCCCAGTACTCAGGATGCAGAATCAGATAGATATCTATTAGTTCGAGGCCAACTTGATATACTTAGCAAGTTCTAGGGCAAAGACTACATAGAGAGATCAAAAACAAAACAAAACAAAACAGAACAGAACAAAGTAAAAACAAGATATAGGTGGAATATGAATGTTTATTTAGGACAGAGATTAACAAAGGAAAGAAAAGAGTGATGTGATGTTTCAATGGACAAAAAGAGTGATGTTTCTATTTGTCATGTGTTGTTTGTTTATGGTATGTTATGGCACAGGCAGCTACTTTATATATACCTTTCTCAGACTGAAAACCACTTATAATTATAGAGATTATAATGTTTAACATATTAATTTTATAGTATTTATTTCACCTCAATATTTTACATAACTAGCCATTTAACCATTTTTAAGTTTTGAATATAAAATTTCCATTCTTTTTCCTCCTGAAGACCATTGTATGTGTAATTTTGGCCCCATCTGTAATTATACTTGTAGGCATTTCCTCTTAATGAGATGATAAGAACTTTAATCTCTGGAACTCCAAATCTTATTTTTTTCCATTCATTCCAAATTTAATAATTTATGTTTCTGACTCCTTCAAAATTGAATAAGATTGTTACTTCAAAATTCTTGTCTTAAAATTTGACAATAAAATGATGATAAAGCATAGCAGCAGCCTCATGTGCTGATGCATCTTTTTTAAACAAGAGAATTTTAGTGGACTTCAGCTGCAAAAACCAAGTTTCTAAGAATTCTTTTGGGACATTTAAAGGCAAGTTAAAAGTATCAATATTTCTGGAAAATTTTATATTTGGTAATGATTTATGTTACTATATTGTTAACTTTTAAAATACAAATATCAAGGAAGGGTCTGTGGAAGGCTACAGAACATCAGTCTTGTAGAAGGAGTAAGAGCAAAGGCTATTCCCTCTGAAGATGTTTGGGGACTTTTAACAACAGCATCTTTAAAATGTAACAAAGACTTGGTGGCTACAAGAGGAGGAAGGAGAGAGGGACCTAGAAGGGAAAGAAGATAGAGGGGAACAGAGAGGGAACATAATCTGGTATTGGATGGGGAAAAATGACTGAAATCTCTGAAGGCCAGCTGAAAGAAGGGAAACAGGCAATCTCAGGAGGTGGGAGGTTGAGGGGACCCTTCAGAATGTACCAGAGACCTGGGAGGTGAGAGACTCTCAGGACTCAAAGGGAGGGACCTTAGATGAAATGCCCTACAGTGGGGAAAGGGAACTTGTAGAGCCCACCTCCAGCAGAAAGACAGGGGCATCAAGTGACGGTTTTCATACCACAGTTACATCTCTGACCCATAATTGTTCCTGTCTGAAAGAATAACAGGGATGGAAATGGAGAGGAGCCTGAGGAAAAGAAGTACAGCTACAAACCCAAAGTGGGATCCAGCTCAAGGGGAGGTCCCAAGACCTGACACTATTACTGAGTCTATGGAGCGCTCACAAAAAGGGACCTATTATAATGACTGCCCCCCAAAAGACCCAACAAGCAGCTGAAAGAGTCAGATGCACATATTTGCACCCAACCAATGGACAGAAGCAGCTGACCCCTGTAGCTGAATTAGGGGAAAGTTGGAAGAAGCTGAGGAGGAGGGTGAGCCTGCAGGAGGACCAGCAGTCTCAGTTTTTTATTTTAGTATTATTTTATTAGATATTTTATTTATTTACATTTCAAATGTCATCCCCTTTCCTGGTTTCCCCTCTGAAAAACCCCTATCCCATCCCCCCTCCCCCTGCTCACCAACCCACCCACTCCCACTTCCCTGTCCTGGCATTCCCCTACACAGGAGCATCAAGTCTTCACAGGACCAAGTGCTGTGATCATAAAAAGAGAAAGAGCTATAAGAATATGTTCTGGCCAGGTGTGGGGGAAGGGGGTGCCTCCAAGGGCCCATGCCAAGGCATCCCTTCCCCCTGAGGGACCAGACACATGCTGGTATAGTATAGAATAGAGTTTATTTAGGGCATGGGGAGGAGAGAGGCAGAGAAACGCAGAGAGAAGGAGAGAGTAGAGAAGTAGGGACCACATGGAGGAGGGGAAGGAATGAGGAAAAAGGGGGAACAAGGGGGTAAGAGGCAAAGTGGAGAAGTAGGAGTAAGACAGAGAGGAGGGGCAAGCAGCCCCTTTTATAGGGCCAGTTAACAATGGGGAGGAGCATACTTGGCTGCTGCCAGGTATCTGTGGAGGTGGATTTTATACAGAATGCTAATACCAAGAGCATCTCATCCCATTGATGTCCAACAAGGCCATCCTCTGCTACATATGCAGCTGGAGCCATGGGTCCCTCCATGTGTACTCTTTGGTTGGTGGTTTAGTCCCAGGGAGCTCTAGGGATACTGGTTGGTTCATGTTGTTCCTCCTATGGGCCTGCAAGGTCCTTCAGCTCCTTGGGTCCTTTCTCTAGCTCCTCCATTGGGGACCTTGTGCTCAGTCCAATGGTTGTCTGAGAGCACCCACTTCTGTATTTGTTAGGCACTGTCAGAGTCTCTCAGGAGACAGCTATATCAGGCTCCTGTCAGCAAGCACTTGTTGGCATCCATAATAATGTCTGGGTTTGGTGATTGTATCTGGGATGGACTCCCAGGTGGGGCAGTCTCTGGATGGTCTTTCCTTCAGTCTCTGCTCCACACTTTGTCTCTGTATCTCTTTCCATGGGTATTTTGTTCCTCATTCTAAGAAGGACTGAACTATCCACACTTTGGGCTTCCTTCATCTTGAGCTTCATTTGGACTCTGAATTTTATCTTGGGTACTCTGAGCTTCTGGGCTAATATCCACTTATCAGTGAGTGTATACCATCTGTGTTCTTTTGTGATTGGTTTATCTCACTCAGGATGATATTTTCCAGTTCCATCTATTTGCTTTAGCATTTCATAAATTTATTGTTTTTAATAGCTGAGTAGTATTCCATTTCAGCAGTCTCAATTAACTTGGACTCCCGAGATCTCTGACACTGGAAAACCAACCAGCCAGCATCACCAGCTGATATGAGACCCCTAACACATATATACAGCAGAGGACTGCTGGGCCTGGGTGTAGTCAGAGAAGATATACCTAACCCTCAAGAGAATGGAGGTCCGAGGAAGTTTATAGATTTGGTAGGGTAAGGGGATGGGGACATCCTTGTGGAGACAGGGGGAGGGAGGGAGGAGGTATGGGATGTGGAATAGTTAGAGGGTATAAATCTGGAATTTAAAATAAATAAATAAAGATTAAAAAATAAAAGTGAATGTCAATTTATTTATTTATTACAGAGACATAGTATATTCATCCTGCATTCTCTGCCATTCTTCCATAAGTGAGTCATCATCCTGTGAGTTAGAAGCTCATAAGAGGACTCCAGCAAATGAGACAGAATAGCAGCCTCAAAGACAACAACATGGTGTGGGGCAGCCATGTTCAGGACTGGCCTGGGAGGATATGATGGAGACAGACCTGGGTTTGAGGAAATATTTTCAACATGTTGACAAGTGCTGGTAAAATGATGATCTTTTGATGATTTATTAACTCAGGGCAGTCACTTTAAATACAGTGGGAGCGTTATGGATTATTTTTGGTATCTTCTAATTGTGTGGTGTGTCTGATATTATTGTATTGATTGTACTTTTCCATTGTGTATCCCAAAGGCAGAGAAGGGCAAACAGCAATCATGAAATATGAATGAGATGCCTCATTAACCTTTGGGCTGTGGAGGACTTGGAAACATCTAATCTATGTCTTTGGCACTTAGAGCAAGGGAGCACTGCAGGGGGTTCAGGGAGAGAGGTGGAGCTGCTTTCTTTGTGAAAAACTGGATGCCAAGGGCTGGTGAGGAGCCTGTTCTCACAGAATAGCCTCCTGCTTTAAAGATTCTGAAATTTGAGCAAACGTAAACATCAGCAATGCTGGCTGGAGCTCAGATCAGGCTGTCTGGCAGAGGCTCAATTCATTACTGGAGTCGACTGTAGGGATTTTCAGTTTACAGGTACTCAGATGTCTGGCCCAGGGGCATCTGTGACCCATACTTTTAAAAACATCCAATTTAATACATTCAACAAAGAGGTATTGCAATGACAAAGCAGAATTCTGTGGCTTTATTAAAAGAGCATGTTCTTACTTTCGTATATTTTCATTTGTATGACATTTCCTTCCAAAATACACAATTTTGGGGTTTTAGGTAATAGGGTGACATTATCAGAAGTTGCTATCTACACTGTCTCGACAGTTGATGGCATGCCTGTCCAGACGTTACAGTAGAGTTTCAGATACACAAACCAAGTGAATACTGTCTATTAGAGGAAACAGAACTCTAGGATTTAATATTTTCAAGCATTAATAAAATGTAATGGCTCTGGTGGCTGACTTCCCATGATATCATAGCCAATAGTGGACAAGCTTTTACAGTAGCATGAAGAGATAAGTAGGCTGAAGAGAGAGCAAAGAAGAAAGCCCCAGATTCACTGTGGGACATATAGAGATGTTTAAAGGAATAAGAAAGGGAAAGTTGGTTTCAGGAGAAATGGCACCTTGAGTTTCTTCAGAACCCACCCACAGGGTCATCTGGCAACCAGTAAGTTATTTGACTCAGTGTGCACTCCCTCCCTTCTCTTCTCACAGTCTTTAGTGAGTGCTCTAATTCCGTAACTTACCCTTTTACAGCACTGTTTTTAGTTAATTCTTTTTATATAGCACTCACTTTCTTATCTTAACCACTTTTTATTGAGCCCCTTGACAGTGCTGCCTCATGCTTGAAAAAAAAAAAAAAAAGATCTGTAATCAACATCACCTTTCTCTCTTCAGTTGAGAGGTTCAAAGAGAACTCTCCACAGTCGTTAAGCACAAAGATTGTGACAGCTATGTGCAACACAAAATAGAAAATAATTCACGTATTTGAGATATTTAGATATATAATAGAAAGCAAAAACATATCAAAATTTAAAATGTCATGAAAATACTCAGGGCATATTCATAATTCCTAAAATTGTCTGTTTGTAACCAGCTTATGAGACAACTGTTAGCTATCCTAAGCCAGTTTCAATATAAAGTAAGTTGAACTACAATCATATGAACTGCAATCAAGTTTGTCATTTTTCCATTTTATTCAGTTTGGAGTATATATTGCCTGAATACACACACACACACACACACACACACACACACACACACACACACCACTTGCACACACATTTTTATTTCTTTTAACACATTAAATTTTACTACACTTAAAAACATTGGCCTGGAAGAGACAGACCTCTGTAGATATAAAGACCATCTTATACTGAACATTTCAGGACAGAACAGTAAAAGAGGTGAGAAGAGTTGGACCAAGGCTGAGAAGCCCGCTGACTTAACTCCTTTATTCCTTAGAAATAGGGTCTGAATGAGAATGGTGATAGGGGTGGCCAGTGACAGAGCTGGCAGTGGACTTGGTCAGCAGATCTTCGTATTTTGACATCCATGCTTTTCATTTGTGCTATAACATTGTTCATGGAGACTGTGTTCTGTAACTACTTGAATTTCTTTGCACTTCATTGTATTGCTCTTGTATTTGAGCCCACACTAAAGTCTCAGATGCAAAATGGGAACAAAATAGATTTTTAAGGTTAAAATAAGATCTGTGACTGAGCATATTTGATCTGCATCCCAGAGCCTGATGGAAAGTAAGTCTGTTTTCAAACAAATTTTTAAGAGAACTCTGAACCTCAGGCTACTATGAATTTGATCTTGCTCAATAACTTCTTTTAAGAGTTACTTTGTCAATTAATTAAGGATTCACTTTATTCTAGAAATGTCAAATCGTTTAATATTATATTTCTTGTAAGCTTAGTGTTGTTTGCAAGGAATGGGAAGGAAGGATTACTTCAAAACTCAAAAGATGCAATACAAACTCCAGGCTATTTATTTAAAATCATTTGGCTATTTATTTGGCTAAAGGACAAAGGTAGCACTGCCTCATTGGATTTCCTGTTTAAGAGATGAGGACATAAATAAAAATATAAATAAACAGATAAACAAGATAATCCCCAATTCTGATCACTGCTGTGAAGTAACTAAGCACAGCAGTGTGGAGAGGGGAGGTGGAGATAGAAAAAAGTCTCCGTAGATTCAGTATTTGAGACATGTCTCTCATAGTTGATGTTGAAGGAGAGATGTGAAGCAGAGCAAGGTCACACTTGCTATGGAAATCTTTGAAAAGAAGCGAGGTGGTCCAGAGTTGGGAAAGCTATGTGATGCTGTGAAGTTGAGTCTGTTGTGTAGTCTAATGAGAAATCTGAACTAGTCAAAGACAAAAGGCAGAAGTGATGTAATGCAAGCCTCCTAAAATATGCAAAGAGCCTAACTTAAATTTCATTGTTAGGGAGACTATTAATAAGAGTTTAAAATTACTTTTATGATATGACTATGATAAGATACTGTCCATGGTATGTAGCAATTTTAGCAGTTAATCATATTTAGTGCCACCTGTGAGACAGCATGATTTCACCATCACCCAAACACTTGCTTCACTGCTCTGGTAAAAAAAAAAAAAAAACAAAAAACAAAAAACAAACAAACAACAACAACAAAAACAACAACAACAACAAAACCCCTATACTTTCATTTTATTTGTCAGTGCTGCCTGCATATATGGATATATGCTCCAATGTGTGCCTGGTTCCAATAACAAAAAGGACATTGAATATCAAAGAGATGGAGTTATATAGATGGCTGTGAGCTGCCTTGTAAGGGCTGAAAGCAAAACCCAGGTCTCAAATACCAGGAGGGCTCTTAAGCTGTTGAGTCAGATCTCCAATGCTGCTGTTTCAATCACCTTTTTTCTCCCAACCCTTATCTCAACCATATCTCTGGTTCTAACCGTTTATACTTCACCTGTCCATATCCACTCACTGGCTCACACTGATCCTTGAGCTTTATCATATTAGTCTTTTATCTAGGCTGAGGACAGCAGAAGCCGACCATGGCTTTTGACCACTCTGCCAGAGTCCTTCTTCGGCCTTGGCAATTTTTACCTTCATGTAAGGGAGCTAAGAGTCATCACATGCCAGGAAACACAAAACTCTGAAGCTCTCACAAGCTAGTAAAACTGGGAACTGAAGGCAGTTCCGTTTTATCCTTTTCACAACGTTCTTTATCCTGCCAGTGGCCATGAATATATTCCTTAAGAAAGTACACAATCTGACAAGAACGGGTCAGAGTCACAGGCTACAGGAGTTTCTGGAGTAGTCTCAACCTTCTCAAACTCTTCTATTTTCCAGTGCTTTAAAAAAAATAAAACAAACCCATGTTATAAAATATAAGTAAAGGAGGTGAGTGTAGTCAGGACGTATTCTGTAGGACAGTTTCAGACAGTGGACTCAGGCTTAGAAGTTTGAGGGCTTTAGGAAAATAATCCCTGTTTTCTGCCACAATTTCAGGATCAGTCATATCTTGAAAATCATACTTTCTTCTTACCCCTGGTGCTCATAGATTAAATTAGAATTCCTTAGAACATATACCAGAAAAACCCCGAACCCTAAAACTAAAATCAAAGGCAGTCAAACAAAAAAAAATCCTATGCAGTAATATAATGGTAATAAAAGTTACACATTCTCATATTTTGTCAACATCAAGGTGGCCTCCAAGCTTATAGCTATTTCACTTTAAATATGATCACCTGACCAATATGCTAAATAGTTCTAGATTGTTACCTTAATAATTCCATGCATTGGAATTTAGTTATCTAATGGAATATATCATTAGACACAATTACTTTTATATTGTATACAATAAATGAACAATAAATTGGCTTCTTTCAATTATCATCTCATTTGCTCACTCTGCCAGTACATACCTCTCATACTAAAGCAAAGCAATTCAGTGGCTGGCTGATATTTGGAGGAAGTGTGGAGACCTAAGTGGTACAGTTAGATTGTCAGGAAAAAAGCAAAACACCCATTTGAATTTATATTTAGGCAAAAGCTCTTTTGTAGTAATGTTATCTGAAATATTGAATTTAAAATTTTGCAGGTTCTGGATTACTTAGAAAAGAATGTATGCATAATAGTGTGAAATAATTCTATTGATGTGCTGTTATATTATTACTGAAGGTCATGTGCATATGACTTGCTTTTACTGCTGTATCCTTGGAATATGAAGAAATATGAAATTAGATTGCTATTGATTGAATTCCTCCTACCCCTAAAACTCTGATGGGGACATACTGACCATCATGTGATGTCATTTGAGAATGGGCCTTATGGATATTACTAATTCAAAAGAGTAGGTCCTTCGATAGAAAGAGTGCCTTGTTAGAGGAAACACAGAAATATCTCTCTTAGGGTTTCCATTGTTGTGAAGAGGCACCAGGACCAAGGCAACTCTTATATAGGACAACATTTAACTGAGCCTCTCAGATTCTGAGGTTCAGTCTACTTTCATCATTACAGGAAGCATGGCAGAATCCAGGCAGGCATAGCACTGTAGAAGTTGAGAATTCTATATCTTCATCCAAAGGAAGCCAGGAGGAGACTGATTCTTCCCCCACTGAACAGAGCTTGAGCTTTGGAGCCTCAAAGCCCACTCTCATAGTGACATACTTCCTCTGACAAGGCTATACCTCCTTCAATAAGGCCACCCCTCCTAATATTGCCACTTCCCTACCACCTCCATCTTCCTTTAGATTTTTGTTTCTAGAAATCATAGAAAAGGGTGTTGTTCCTCAGCATTTAGATGAGCTGACCTTGATTTTGGACGTCCCTCTCCAGAACTTTTGGATAAAAGTTTCGACTAAGCCATCCATTATATGGTATATTTTCCTAGCCTTCTGAACTAAGATGCTAATTTACGTATTAAGATACTGAGTAAGATATTTACTAGTTGTTCTATAAAACATTCTAAATTACAGCAATTTACTCTTACTTACATTCTATAAGAGGTTAATTTCAAATCTATTTTTTTACAATTTCATTAAATATTTTTCAACTCAGCTAGTAACATTCCATGTACTTGTCCCATACAGCATAGTGTTTTGAAGTATATACACATCTAAACTGTTTATATACATTCTAATGAGCTAGGCCCATTAATATATCCACTCATTTATCCTTTTCAGTGATATAGTATATTATCTACAGTTTTCATGTGGTACAGCCAAAAGATAAATACTATGTAAAAGTACTTGCTAATGGCATCTAACCAAGTTGATTATGCAACTATTGAGGAGAATGGTGGTTTCCTGGAGCTCAGGATGGTGGAGGTAGGTGAGCATGATCTTGGACAAAGATATAACCTTCAACTTGATTAGAATATACAGTTAATATATATTCAGATGTTGTCTATTCTTTTAGTTATTCTTATTGAAAAAAAAATATCAAGTCAACAAGGATATTCAGTGTTTTTGCTGATTAGTTCTCTTTCTCTGCATTTTTACCAATGGATGTTTTTGTTTTTTGCACTCTTTGTCTTTCTCTCTTTTAATTAAAAATCTGAATGCAATATATTTTTATCTCATTTTCCTCTTCCCCTACCTCCTCCAAGATTCTTCCTACTTCTCTAAGCACCCACTATATTTTAGTTTAGAATGTACTAGATACATAACCATGTTATATATGCATTCATTGCTTACAAAATCATGCTATCAAGAAGTTATTTGCTTCTTAATTTTTATGTCTTAGGTTTAAACAGTCCTCTATTATTTTATCATTTTTGTTCAAAGTTTAGAAAATGATCCTTTTAAATGACTGACTTATCTTCTAGAAATTTAAATTTTATTTTTTCATGTTTAACTGTCAAGTTTTCTATGATTTCTTTTAGTATGAACTTTTTTCTCATTTTTTTCAATTGCAAAATGTTTCTGTAGACTTCAAAAAGTAATAACTAAGATAAGCGAACACTTTGGGTGTAAGAAAATGTAGCTTGAATGAGTGCTAGTTGTAGAGACAGAAAGATATGTGGTCATGGGAACTTATTATAGCTGTTGATTTACTAAATGGAGATAATATAAGCCAAAAAATCTAAGAGATTTTATTTGCAACAGGATTACAGGAAAAAATCTATACATAAAAAGTGGTCTGGAAGAGATATTTTAAAAACAGCCATATATATCAATTTAAACATAATTTCTTATTAAATTGGCATGAATCACTATTAAAGCAGAGCATAGCCTCAATGATAGTCATTGCTAGGAAAGTTTACTGTGTTCAGAATCACCTATGGGTAAAAAGAAGCAAAAAATCATAATGGAATGTAGAAAAAGTGATGCTTTAGAAAACGGCACGTACTTTTTGCAGTGTAGAATAAACATCCAGATGACCTTAGTTTTGTGGAGGAAGCTCCATGGCTATCAAAGCCCACAGATAGTCAAGACTCATATAAGATGGAATTTAATTTGTGTATAACCTATAGAATTCATTCTCAATACTTCTTGTAATCTCTAAACTACTTATATCATGTGACTCAATTCCAATCCTACATAAGTCATCATTATACTGTATTTTCTATGAAGTAAAAAATGGGGGCATGCTTTGTTGAGAGGCCTCCATCCTAAGCTCAATACAGTATAGAAGATATCAACCATGGAACATGTAAAACGCAATTTTCACCTGAAGTTGATTGACTGCAGCTTTGGGGCCTGTCCCATTCTTTTTCTCCCTTCGTTTATTGTTTGTTAAGAAGCCATTGTTCAGCAATGTTGGAAGGTTAGAAATGGTGGTTTAAAGCATGGAAATGGTATACTTAGTCTTTGCCTACAAAGACCTCATAGCCAGGTGAGTGAATGAAGAATTGTAATGCTTTCAGTCAACTGAAAGTAAACACTGCATATAGGTATGGGGGCAGACTAAGGAAGGTTATGGAGGTACAGATATCCACTGGAACTTAGAAAAGCTACGAGATCTTTGTTGTGTCCATCTTTGTAAAATGCTAAATAAGACTATTCTAATCAGACAATTGTATTAAAATTAGCCTCCTTTACTCTGTTTTCATTCTTGATATAACTTTTACATGTAGGTATTCTCTTCTAAGTAAGGAGACTGGCTCATGTAACAGCAAGCTTTCTCATTGCAAACACATGCACTCACCTTGTAATTTACAAATTATTCCTTTGTTCATATTTTTTGGTGAGTCATTGAATACATGAAACCCAATTATTTATAACATATTAAAGTTTTTAAATAGATAATGTGTTCCCTCCAACACCTGGAATTTAGAGTACAAAAATCAAAATTTGGTGGTCAAATTAATCTCTTTTTACATAATAAAATGAGCACATACAGGTGTTGTCATGATTACAGCCATCCCTCGGGGGAAATATGCCTTAACACAGAGAAATTGGACATTTATGGTCCTGGGCTCAGGGACTCTATATGATACCAATAACTGAAACAAAAAGAAATTGTAATCTTTTCCCACTGAAGAGAACTGAGAGGTTTAAAGGAAAGTCTTGAGGGAGAAAAACATCTTGTAAACTAAAAGTAATCCTACTTTAAAGTCCATGTTGAACATGCAACCAGGTACAAAAAAGAGGAAGCTGTTGAACAGGGAGATTACATGGATGAATAGTTTATGAGTATCACTGATAAAAACTTCATTTCAACCCTTGGACAGAATTGAAAATTCTATCATTTAAAAAATCTTTTTCAAGATATAAAAAAAATCTTTTCTCAAGATGAGTATGGACTCACGTAAAATAGGACACAACGTTTTTTAAAGGATAAAGTTGATGCACTCAAATAGCCTCATGTTCAATGATGCTTTGATGTCCATTTTATTAGACATATGAGCCTCATCTCCTAAGTCAGAAAGGGCAAACTGTAGTTTATCTTCTTACTTAGAAAGAGACACTAATTAATACTTCATTGTTTTGTTCTTAATGGTTCCTTCTGGTAGCATCATTAGTCATTTTTAAATACAAAATGGTGCTTAGCATATAATGAACATTCCAGGGCTTCTCAAATGAACAAATGTATAATTGTATGCTAATAATATACAAACTTAACTCTTGAGTTAATTATCATTTTCATATCTAGAAACTTTACCTTCTTATTAGTGTTCATAAACAATTTTTTTAAGTTATATCAAATCCAATGTAATATCCCAGGGACTCAATTAGACATCTCTATTTAGATTGCACCATTTGAAATTTTGTTGCATTTAAGATAATTATCTTACTTTTTTTCTAAAAATTTATGTAGGACATAATTATAATTACTCTCCAAAGCTCAATTAAGATATACATTATCTTATCAACTGATTTATTTAAAAATGAAATAATTTTGAAGTTCTTGTCAACTGATTTGAACTATAAAAATCAATAATGAGGATGGACTTGGATTCAGCTACTCTGACAATGCTGACACTGGAAATCATGGAGATTTTTATATCTTAAAAATATAAACTTTATTTCAGTGTCTGGGTTGGCTGGTACCCTGAGCAGACTTTGGGTGCAAGCTCTGCAGCCAGTCCCACAACATCCAGAGGAAGCTCCATTCCCAGGTGCTCTAACACACCCAGGATCAGAGGTGAGGAGGACACAACATCTGTCCCAACATAGGGAGTAAGTGGGACCAGTTGAACCAGTCAGACAGGAACTCTGACAGCCCAGTGG
>JADRCD010238490.1:0-12610 GCA_019843815.1 Montemys delectorum
CAGCAGAAACCTGATATGTGTTCAAGCTGTACTGAAGACTGGTCCCACTTACTGGTCTTGGACATGGTGAGAGAAGATTCAGACCTCTGTCCTCAAAACTGCAAGACAGTACATTTGTATTATTGGCTTGTGGCTACTTGTTAATAGCTGAGCTTCAGAAAACAGCAGACACCGTCATGCAGGATGTTTGTGGGGACTTCAGACAGGGGAACCTCCTCTCCTCTACCACTGAGGTGCAATGCTGTGGATTCTTTGGGAATGACTCCATCTGGAGACACATCAATCAAACTCACAAGACTCCTTGGAGGTCAACAGCCCTTATGATTAGTTTTTGGGCCTGATTTTCAGCACTGTCTGCTCTCTGGCTATTGGAGAAAGTCTTTTTAAATATATCCTAGAAAAATTTCTGACCTTCATGCATCCCTGAGGCCATAATTAGCTATAGTATCAGCCTTAAGGAATGCTCCAAAGGCTGTCTGGCATCAATCACCCTGCGTTCTACTAGTAGAGATCCTGGTCGTCCTTGCACTAATGAGCAGACCAATTCTCTACTGGCTTCAGGCTATTTTAAGGACCAAACATGGGCTGGAGAGATGACCTAGAGGTTAAGAGCACTGGCTGCTCTTCCAGAGGTCCTGAGTTCAATTCCCAGTAACCAACCACAAGGTGGCTCACACTCATTTATAGTGAGATCTGGCACCCTCTTCTGACCTTCAGACATATATGTAGGCAGAACACTGTATACATAATAAATAAATCTTTAAAAAAACAAACAAAAAAGGACCAAGAGACTCCAGAAAACTCCTGTAGGAGGAATGGGATTAGACAGAGGGTTTTAATGCCAGTGGGTGCTATAAGTGTGCTAGCCAAATGCCATTCCTGTCTGCAGAGGTTTGCCCCTGTGGTATCAACTCTCTTGCTCTAAGAAAGAGAAACTCATAGGCCAGAAATGAGGTTTCTGGATAAAACACTGCCCACACATTGCTTAGGGCCTGTATTCCAGCTGATCATAACTGTAAGGATGGGGTACCAGAACACGCTAAGAGAGTCAGCATTTTCAGTTTAATGGAGGTGCATTCGGGGAAAATGAGTCTGCCTTCCTGTAGCAGCCCAGCTGCCACGATTACCAATGGGTTTTCTGGAAAGGAGTCAGGGATCTGGTAAGCCATATTATGTTACCTTTACCACACAGAAAGGATATAAAAAATTGGCCAACAGGGATATGTAATTATTCAGCCATCGTTCATTCAAATCTCTTTGTTACCATCAGGCAGATAGAATAAGTAAGGCAAAACCCTTCCCACAAGTTCATCAGCAACCTGGCCCAATCAGTAACTTTTTCTTCAGTCTCTGAAGGCAGGACATCTGCCGTAACTGGAACTTGGACAGAGGTGTGGCAATTAGCAGGAGGTGGGTAGAGAGGTGTGGTTATCTGGCAGGCGGGAATCTGAAGAATCCGCCCTCTCACAGGGAGGTTACACCTTCCCATGCTGAATATGTCTTTGAGAAGTTCTAATACCTAGTGTCCTGAAGTACTGTCTTCCAGGACCTCAACATCTTTGTCTATTTAAATGTTTGATTTTTTTTTCTCTTTGTTTTTTGAAGACAAGGATATCTCTGTGTAGTCTTGGCTGTCCTGGAGCTAGTTCTGTAGACCAGGCTGTGCTCAAATTTATACAGATCTGCCTGCTCTACCTCCTGAGTGCTGGGATTAAAGGTGTGAGCCACCACTGCCCAGTTAATGGTTTGAAATGTAACACCGCCCCCCTCCCAGGCCCTGTGTTGAAGTCTTGGCACTATTGAGAGATAGTAAAAACATTTAGAAGGGTTACCTGGTAGGATGCAGAGGTCACTGGGGTGTGCTCTACCCTGTCTCTCTTCGTGCTTTGGTGACCATGAGAGAAGAGCTTTGCTGCAACCATGCTGCATGCCATGATGCTCCACCATGCTACAGGTCCAAAGCAATAGGATCAAACAACCACGAACTGAAACCTCTGACACTAGGAGCCAAAATAAATCCCTCCCCCAACTGCTAGGCAGGATTTGTAATCCAAGCACTCAGGAATCAGAGGCAGCTGACCTGCTAAGAGCTAGAGGTGGCCCTGTGTTTTGGTGAGGATCAGGGTGTTACTCCATATTATGTAAAACACTGGTTTGGTTTGGTTTGGTTTTGTCCCCACCTCACCCCCAAGAGACATGATTTATGAGCAGGATTTGATTTCAGTTTGTGTGTAACTTCTGAGTTAGGGGGACTCTGTTTCTTGTTATGCATTTAAACGCCACCCATCTATCACTGCCTATGAATCAAAAACAAGTAATTAGCTGGGCAGTGGTGGCGCACGCCTTTAATCCCAGCACTTGGGAGGCAGAGTCAGGTGGATTTCTGAGTTCGAGGCCAGCCTGGTCTACAGAGTGAGTTCCAGGACAGCCAGGGCTACACAGAGAAACCCTGTCTCGAAAAAAACAAACAAACAAAACAAAAACAAAACAAAACAAAAACCAGGTAATTAACTTATTCCCAAGAGAAAACATGGTGCCACCCAAAACTCTCACCAAAATAAACTTAGACTGTATGAGCATATTAGAATGGTATCAGGAAAGCCAAGTCTGAGAACTTATCAAATATACCACATTGAGGGAGGGTACACTGACATCCTATAAAGAGGTCATCTTGTACTGTAATGACAATGACCCCTGCCCCACATATATCTGTCACCTGGTCATCTAGTGTATGATTCAGAGATCATCAGCCAGAGATCTCCCAGCTGTCCAGGGACTTCAGTTTGGCTCTGCTCTTGGTGTTTGTATGACCTTCTCAAGTGGCTCTCTCTCCAACTACCCAATCAGCTGCCTGAATCTAATTCTGCTTTGTTTTTACTTCCATTGTCCTGTCACTCCCTTCCATAACTGTACTCAATTGTGAGGCTGGAATCAAACCTGTAACCCTGCAGCTTGTCTCCTGCAGAGCCTCCAGCAGCTTCCTAACAGGGCTCATTATCTAACTCCCTAAGATAATTCTACATGTCTCTGATCAGAACTCCTTAAGATGTCATAGCTTCTTTAACCCTCTTGTAGCTTGTGTGTGTGTGTGTGTGTGTGTGTGTGTGTGTGAGAGAGAGAGAGAGAGAGAGAGAGAGAGAGAGAGAGAGAGAGAGATTTACATATTAATGATGTATATTTTGTATCTGGGAGTTAATATTTGTAATTAAGTTGGATAAAGAATCTGTTTGCTAACAGCCAGCTATCAAGGGAATCAGGACTACTTGACAAATTATAGCCAACAAAATCAACATATCTTGTGAATTTATTAACTATCCAATAAATTCAGACATTTAGGAAAGATACCAGTGTATCTGACCATCTATGTGTCTGACATAGTGCTCACAACAGCTCCGTGGTGAGGTTCAGGCTACCCTGGGCTACACAACAAGATCCTGTGTGAAAAAATCAAGTTTTTTTTTTTCAGGTATTTTGTGACAACAGGAAGTTAGCACTTCCTATAAAACCAGGCAATATTGCTTCTTCCATAGAGCATCTAGAATATTTTCTATCTCTTGCTCCACTCAGTAGATACCGTTCATTTTTTAAAAAAGATTTATTTTATTTATTTTATGTGTCTGAGTACACTGTAGCTGTACAGATGACCGTGAGCCATCATGCGTGTTGCTGCTGGGAATTGAACCTCTGCCGGCCCAGTCGCTTCGGCCCGGCTCGCTCCGCCCTGCTTGCTCCGGTGTAATTCACTGTAGCTGTCTTCAGACACACCAGAAGAGGGCATCAGATCTCATTATGGGTGGTTGTGAGCCACCATGTGGTTGCTGGGACCCAAACTCAGGACCTTCGGAGGAGCAATCAGTGCTCTTACACCCTGAGCCATCTCGACAGCCCATTAGATTGATTTTTCTTTTTCTTCTTTTCTTTCTTTTTTTTTTGTTTGTTTTTTGTTTTTTTTGTTTTTTGTTTTTTCAAGACAAGGTTTCTCTGTGTAGCCCTGGCTGTCCTGGAACTCACTCTGTAGACCAGGCTGGCCTTGAACTCAGAAATCTGCCTGCCTCTGCCTCCCAAGTACTGGGATTAAAGGCGTGCACCACCACTGCCTGGATACTGTTCATTTTTAATTGGCTCAAGTCTCCTTTTTAAGTGTTAAAGCCTTTGGGAAGACAAGCAGAAAGACAGGATTCTGGAGTGGAGCTGGCACCTGGCAAGACTACCTACAACCCCAGATGAGATGGGATAGCCCCATACCACATGTGAGGAACTCAAGGCCTGGAAAAGTTGGAGTAACTCCTGGCCATGTGGCAGGCAGGACCCCAGTCCAGCTGGCTCCACACTCCAGCTCCTTCTGTCTCTGTCAAATGAGCGTTTGGCCGTTTAAGCCCCTCATTTCCAAGAAGTCTATTAACCCTTTGTTCTGGGACTCCCTCAGTGTCCTTACCCTCAGCATCTCAAAAACACAAGTTCTGTGCAGATAGCTTGGCTGGGGGGTGGGGGGGGTGGGGACCCTGAGCTCATATGCCTAGGATGACCTCCACAGCTGCCATGCCCCAGGGTATAAAGGAATCAACGTTACTGGGAAGTGTCCTCAGTGTCTGCAAAGATGCCCTGTCAGGGGAAGGTCAAGGAGTCCTGTTGGGTCCTGCTCTTAGGAGGCTTTCTGTCCTTCATGAGATCTTGATGAACCACTCTCAGCAAGAAAGCTCAGATGCTGGACACAGCCAGGCTGCAAGGCCTCAGTCTGGAGCCTCCTTGCCAAGCAGCAACTCCTCTATCTGCTACATTGCTGGGGCCAGTGCCACCCAGCAGGGGCATACTTCCTTATGTCCTGGCAGGATAGCTCCTTCATGGCCCGTGTGAGTGCCAGGGTCATGTGTGGAGGTAGATCTATATGTCCAAATGTGCAACCGTTCATTTCAAAGGCCACGGGCCACTGGTCAAGTGAAGTCTGTGGTAGCTTTGGGCTACTCTTCACTGCAGGCTACAACCACCTCCCACCTGGCTGGCATAGGACTTGCTGGTGACATGTGCTACAAGAGTTGTCTGTCTTTCCAGGTCTTTCCATGGGTTTGGCCCCTGAGGAGGAATGATCAGAAAGATGTCATGGTGCTGTCAAGGCTCTGCTGACTCTGTCAATTTGCTTTCTAAAAACAGGCCTCAAGTAGGCATCTGGAGAGTGGGGCATCTCCCTTCTCACAGCCTTACCAAGCCAGGGGACCTACCGGACAATGTTTTGGCTCTCTGTGCATCTATGGCCTGCCAGTCTCACCCAGGAGTATTCTGCCTGAGGTCAGCTTAGTTGATGGTTATCCCCACACACACCCCCAGGCAGCTTGACACCCAAGACCACAGAGCTCAGATTGCACAAAGCCAGTAGGGGGCTCAGGCTGGGGGCTGGGAAACCTGCTGTAATTATTTGAGTTAAAGTGACTCTATTTTCATGGGGCTAAAATAGTGCTGTAGTCCTGGAGCTGTTGGCGTCATTGCCATGGCGACACGGTTCCGGCACAGCCCCTTCATCCTCCACTGGGTCTTAAGTAATCCCAGTCCTCAGGAAGGTGCAGTGGGGCCCAGTCTGTTTGCAGAGGCCTCCAGACTGGTGCAGTACAGTAGCCCAACTGCCTTTGTGTCCATATGCTCTGACAATGCCCCTAACCTGTAACTCAGGCTTAGGTCCGGGGCCCAAGCAGGCCCCGAGACAGGAGCACCACTCTGTGTTCAGCCAAGGCACAGAGAAAGAAGTGAGTATATGTGGGTTGTATTGCTGTGGCCTGGAATACATGCAGGGACCTTGAGCCTTTGTCCTGTTTTTGCAGCCATGTGATCCTGGATCAGGTCCAGTGCCTCTTGGGCCTTAGGCCTGTACCCTGGGAGCACATGACCAATAAACAAGTATAGAGCCTCCCAGGCATGTAGAATAAAGACCTGACTCTACATCCTAGGGAAATGCTGAGGCCTGGTGGTGACGCCTGCTGCAAAGGCAGTCACAATTGTGCCCTGTGCTCCCGAGATAGAGCCCTAGAGCACCGCCTGGGCCCTCTGCACAGTTTGGCTGGTAAGTGTGTGTGTGAACAGCCTAGAGGGCTGTTTGTCATTTTACAGCTCTACTATACTTTTATCTAGCTCCCCTTCTTTCTAGCCTCGTGACCCAACAACCCATAGGTTTTCTTAGCCTTTCTGCCTTTGCTGACCTAGCATTACCTCCATTAAAAATATCCAGATACAACACACACACACACACACACACACACACACACACACGCACACACAGAGACATGCACACACAGAGACATGCACAAGCACACACACAGATGAGCACAATGAGACACACACAGACACATACATGGACACACAGACACACACACATAGACACACACACACACAGACACACACACACACACACAGAGGAAGATTATGTCTACACATTCAGGGACAGGTGTACACTCAGTGTTTTAAGGTCTAGTTTCCACAGGTTTTCGTTTTTTCTGAAAAATGTTTTATTTTTACATAAAAATAGGACTGGTGGATCGACTCAGGATAAAGACGATTGCCATCAACCTCATCGCCATCTCTAGGTCCCACATGGTAAGAGAATGGATTCCTACAGGTTGTCCTTTGACTTCATGTGCACTGTTACAGCTGCATACACCCCTCTACAAGCACAATAAATAATAAATAGATAATATTAAAGGATGATAAAATTTAATTTAATTTAGAGAGTTGCAAGATATACAAAGTTCTCGCTCATCCTTTAACTAGAAATCCCTAAGTTAAGACTTCACATAGTCATGGTATGTTTATTAGTATAAAACAATTTCCATACTATTAAGGATATATTTTGTCTGGGTTTCTCAATTTTTGAACAATGTTTTTCTGTCAGGCTCCATATCGGATTGACCTGTTTTTCCTTTCCTCTCGCTCTCCCCTGGCCCACGCTCTCCCCTGGCCCACACTCTCTCCTGGCCCACACTCTCCCCTGGCCCACGCTCTCCCCTGGCCCACACTCTCTCCTGGCCCACACTCTCCCCTGGCCCACGCTCTCCCCTGGCCCACACTCTCCCCTGGCCCACACTCTCTCTCTGTTCTAACAGCCTTAGCTGTCCTAGAGCTCACTTTGTAAACCAGGCTGACCTGCAAGTCACAGAGATCCGCTTGCCTCTCTCTGTCTCCCAAATGCCAGGGCTAAAGGCATGTGCTATTACAGCCAGCTCTGACCTATTTTTTGTTCAACATGCATTGCTAGTCCTTTTCTAGGTGAGATACACTCAGTCCTTGACCTCTTAGGCATATCACACTGCATCCTGAGAGCTGGGATTTCAGGTGTGCGCAACCATGCCTGGTTTCTGCGGTGTTGGGGGTTGAAGCCTGGCTTTCTACATTCTAGGTACTCTACAGACAGAGCTACATCCCCAAAAGGACAGTATTTATTTTTGGTTTCGATATTCAGCATAAGGTCATACTTTGCAATAATTTCTGGGAGGGTTTCAATAGAGCAAATTTCCAGGTGACATAGTAAATAAAAAGACAAAATATGGGGCTGGCAAGAAGGCTCAGCGGTTAAAAGCACTGACTGCTCTTCCGAAGGTTCTGAGTTCAAATCCCAGCAACCATATGGTGGCTCATAACCATCTATAATGAGATCTGATGCCCTTTTCTGGTGTGTATAAAGGCAGCTACAGTGTACTTATATATAATAATAAATAAATCTAAAAAAAAAAAAGGGCTGGGTGGTGGTGGCACACGCCTTTAATCCTAACACTTGGGAGGGCAGATTTCTGAGTTTGAGGCCAGCCTGGTCTACAGAGTGAGTTCCAGGACAGCCAAGACTACACATAGAAACCCTGCCTCGAAAAACCAAAAAAAAAAAAAAAAAGACAAAATACTATTTAAATCAAAAGAACAAATTTACTTTGCTTCTTGTGGTAATATTGAAGTTGAACTTAGGACCTCATCATGTGCCACAGAGCTACATTTCCAGCCCCACATTTATGGTTTTTACTCTGAGTCAGAGTCTTATTAAGTGGCCCGGGCTGCCTAGAACCTTCAATAATTCCTTTCTCAGTCTCCTAAACAGGTGGGAATTACAGGTTTGCACCAAGAGGTCTGTTTTAGCAGCCCATAGATTTAAAAAAAACAAAACCGGAAAAACTAGGGATGATTAGCACAAGTAATTGTGCAGCGGAGGGAAGGATTATGACTGGAAGAGCAGATGGCTGGATAGACAGAACTGAAGACACAGGCAAGACACCCTATGGACTTGGAAGGTGAGAAGCAGGATTGTGTGGGGATAGAGACCCAGAGCCCACGCGATGGCGCTGAGGGACAGCCAGAGCTCAGATCGCGAGGGAGTAGGGCACAGCACCCCTACCTTCCAAGACAGCAGCAGGGTCGAGGTAAGGAACAAAGAGCCAAGCCCTCCCTCAGCTGCGTCCCTCCTGTGCCCCCTTCTGGGAATGCTCGGTACTGCGCTTGCCTGTGGAGGACCGGAAGGACTAGGTGGACTGGAATTTCATCTCTAATCATCAGCAGTGTAGGCGAAATACAAGGTCGAGGAAAAACTGGGCACGGGCACCAGGACTTCTGGTGTGTCCCCCAACCTTTTCACCCACCCCTTATCTTCCTTTCTACCGCTTCCACAGTTTTGGCTTTCCCAGAATTCCCTGCTTCCCGGGGGTCATAGGCCTCTTTGCGAGCACATCATTTCCTTCCCTAATATGTTGTTAGCTTTCCAAACTAGCCTCTTCCAGGACCTGGTCTTCCACATGCAACAACAGACTTGCCATTTACTTGTCTGGTTTTTTTTTGGTGTGTGTGTGTGTGTGTGTGTGTGTGTGTGTATGTGTGTGTGTCTCCCCTCCCCTCCTCCCCATAGAGTTTCTCTGTATATCTCTGGCTGGCATCTAACTCACAGAGATCCACCTGCCTCTGCCTTCCAAGTGCTGGGATTAAGAGCTGCATAACCCAATCTGGCTGTCCCTGGCATTTATTTATGTGTGAGTGTATTTGTATATGTGGTGTGCTGGTTAGTTTTCTGTGGACTTGAGGAAGCTGAAGCCATTCTGAGAAGGAACCTCAATTGAGAAAATGGCCCCATCCAATTGGCCTGCAGGCAAGCCTGTGGAGCATTTTCTTTCTTTCTTTCTTTCTTTCTTTCTTTTTCTTTCTTTTTTCTTTTTCTTTTTCTTTTCTTTTTCTTTTTTTTTTTTGAGACAGGGTTTCTCTGTATAGCTCTGGCTGTCCTGGAACTTACTCTATAGACCAGGCTGGCCTCAAACTCAGAAATCCACCTGCCTCTGCCTCCCAAGTGCTGGGATTAAAGGCATGTGCCACCACGACCGGCTAGAGCATTTTCTTAATTGGTGGTTGTCATAGGTGCCCTTCCTGGGTAGGTGGCCTTGAGGTGTATCGGAAAGCAAACTGAGCAGGCTGGGAGAGCAGGCCAGTAAGCAGTGTGCCTACACTGCTTCTGTTTTAGTTCCTTTCCTACGTCCCTGCCTTGGCTTATCTTGATGGGCTGCGACTCTGGATGATATCTATGCCAACTTAACTCTTTCCCCCCTAGGTTGCCTTGGGTCATGGTGTTTATCACAATAGGCAGGGAACCAAGACTCTCTCTCTGTACCTACATGTGATTGAGACAGGGTTTCTCCCTGAACCTACCAAAGCCAGCAAGGCTCAGTGATCCCCCTGCCTCTGCCTTCCATTCAGAGCTGGTTTTACAGGTATGTGCTGGATGGACAGCTTGTTACGTGGTGCCACTGAGCCACATCTCCAGCCTCACAGAACTGTCGTCTGTCTGTGGGAAACACCAACAATGGCCTGTCTCAACTGGCATCAGGCTGCATGAGGGAAAAAACCCTGGCTTATGGCTTTACAACTTTTGGACTTAATAGAACATCAAGCAATGTCTGATGATTGATTGACTGAATGGATGAATGAATGCAGTTGGTATTGTCACTTCAGTTGGTTTCTCTAAGTCCCATGATCCCTGACAAAGAAAGGAAACATCTGCTGTAGAGTGCCTCCCTCCACTGTGGATGCCAAGCTCTGGTCAGCAAATGCTCTGGGCCCTTCCTGTAGCAGGTGTGTCCCTGCCAGACCCCACCCAGGTCAGCCTCACTTCAGGAAAGGGGAACAATGTTTCCTTTCCCTCCTTGGGTTCTGAGAAAACCAGATAACAGACATCCACAGGGAAGCCTGGACTGAGTAGAGCCTCCTGGGGAGGTGGGAGGAGCCCTCACTTAACCCTCTGTGAGCCACTGGCCACTAGCCACTCCTCTGCCTTCCCCACACTTGGAAGTATCTACCCTGTCTCTCGGTGCTGGCTTGTTTTTACTTCAGCTTGACACAGCTATAGTCATACGAAAGTCAACTGAGAAATGCATCTATATGATTGGGCTGTTGGCAGGCCTGAAAGGACATTTTCTTAACTGGTCATGTGGAAGGGCCCAGCCCGGTGTGGGTGGCACCACCCTTGGACAGGTGGTTCTGGGTACTATAAGCAATCTGAGCAAGCCAGTACACAGCCTTCTGCCATGTCCCATCACTCCTGCCTCCAGGTTCCTTCTCTGAGTTCCTGCCCTGACTGCTTTCAATGATTAACTGTTACATGGAAGTGTAAGAGAAATAAACCCTTTTCTCTCCTCCCTTTTGGTCAGTGTTTTATTACAGCAATAGAAACTGAAGTAAGACACCGTCCTCCAGCTGGTCCCAAGAGATCTGAGTGAAGCCAGGCATGTGGGTCCTCCCCACCCAGCTGGGCTTTGGGGAAGGGGCTTCATGGACAACCTCATCGTCTGGGGAGCTGAATCTGTATAAACCCATTTTTAATTTTATCTTCATTTGGAAAACAGTTTGTGTTTGGGAGCATCCAGTGTGGAAAACTGGGGAACCACAGTAACTGTAGGAGGGAGAAAGGATCTGCCAGGTTCCCCTATGCCACCCCAACCACCCCATGCTGGGGTCTGCCTCGCCTCACAGGTTCCTAGGGTCACCTCCAAACCCTACCCACCTGGGAGGAAGTTCTGGAAACCTGCCATTCTGCTTCACTGTGACTGGTCTGGTCTGGTTTCCATGGAAGCTGGTGGAAACCCTGCCCTCCCCTTGGTGGACAGAGTCTGAGGCCCTATAGCCCATGTGGCCCCAGAAATCCCACTCATTACATTGGGTACCAGGTGTCTGGAGAGACCGTGGGAACACCCAGCCAGGTGTTCATTGGTGAACTGGGGAACAAATCCTGTTGTCTACTGCCAGGCAACACGACTCCGTTCCCAGGGGAAACCTGCAGGTCTCTTCACCTTGGAGCCTCACAGGTTGGGGTTTTGATTTGGGAGTTACTGCTGTGACCTCCTCCCACAGGCCTGGGGGTTGCTTTGCTTTGCAAATACTGGCCTCAGGAGAGGACAGCCAGAAGGAAGGGTAGTTAGGTGTTGGGGAAGCTCTTAGGACACTGGGTTTTAAACGTAGGCATACATCTTTTTGTAACCTACTTTTTATTTTTTTTAAAGATTTATTTATTATTTGTAAATACACTGTAGCTGTCTTCAGACACACCAGAAGAGGGCGTCAGATCTCATTATGGATGGATGTGAGCCACCATGTAGTTGCTGGGATTTGAACTCAGGACCTTCAGAAGAACAGTCAGTGCTCTTACTCGTTGACCCATCTCTCTAGCCTCAATAATAAATGATTATTATCTATTTTGGTTTTTGTTTTGTTTTGTTTTGGTTTGGTTTTTGGTTTTTCGAGACAGGGTCTCTCTGTGTAGCCTTGGCTGTCCTGGAACTCACTCCTTAGACCAGGCTGGGCTTGAACTCAGAAATTCGCCTGCCTCTGCCTCCCAAGTGCTTGATTAAAGGGGTGCACCACCACTGCCCGGCGGCATAACCTACTTTTAATAATGGTTCAACCTCTCCTCTAGTCCACCAGAGGTCTAGCAGAGGAAGTGGAAGAGAAAAGTTATGAGGATAGGGGCAAGTGAACCTGTTCAGCAATAGTTCTTTGGGGGTCAGGCTTGATCTTGTTTAGCAGCAGTTCAGTCCTATAGCAAACACCAAATATGACTTAGCAGCTCTAGGCCAATCCCTTCGGAGGGCAGACACCGGGCCTCTATAGTTCAACCCTAAAGAAACCGCCAGGTTCCCCAACCAACCTGAGCCAAGGCTGCAGAGGCTGCAAGCTGCCCAAGGAACCTCATGAGCAGTTCTTTGGGTGAGTGTCTCTCAATGGCGGTGTTATCACAAGTTGAGTTCAGTAACACTATGTACGTCGAACCAATACATATGTGTCTTTAGCAAAGAGTAATGAGGCAGAGCAAACCAAACCGAGGCTCAGTGCTCATCTCCCACTGTCTGTGGGGTCATATTTACACTCCTTCATCAAGCGTCCTCTCACGTGTCTGCTATATCCAAGCATTCTTTCACCTATGTCTGCCTCAGGAAAACAGTCTTTCACGTGTTGGCTTTATGACATCCTTTTGCCTGTATGCCCCAGCAAAACATTTGACATAACTTTCCAAATAAACTAGAAGTTTCCACTTCAGTTAACCTTAGAGCTCAGTCCTCTGTTCTACTGAGAGGCTTTAGAACACTGCATGCAGGCTGGCGAGATGGGTCAA
>JADRCD010238490.1:13010-41504 GCA_019843815.1 Montemys delectorum
CACCTCCCCTAGGGTCCTTCTGGCTGTAAATGGTCCAGGACTGGAACCTGGACTCATTCATTGTCCTTCCCTGTCCTCTTAGAAAATAGAGCCTCTCCAAAAGCCAACAAGGCCAGCTCTCCCTCATCAGGACTAGAGGTTGTCAGAGGTCTAGAGGACCCCAGACTCCTCTCTCAGGACAAAGACTCCCAATGGCTTTAGCTATTGTGTCCAGTAGGACCTAGCTGGGGACATACCCAATAGCCTGTCCTGCCTGCTGGGACAGGGCTATGCTGTTTCTTCCAGTGGTCAGTTGGCCAGGGAGGAAATTCTAGAGATGCCAGCATGTGGGACGATGAACCACACCAGGAAGCTTGGTGGGTGGATCCTAGAACCTCGGTGGGTACACACCTGAGACGGTAGGAGCCTCCCTGCTCCCTGCCAGATTCTTGGCCTGGAACTTATGCTATACTTCCCACATAAGGAAATGGGATCTGTGGGCATGTAGGCCCAGAACAGAGTTCTCCATGCTAATGAGGTACCTAGAGGCCCTGAGGGCTTAGCCAATAAACTCCCATTCCCAGACATTTCTCCCTGCAAAAGGTATTTAATCTCAGGTCCATCCTGAGTAGTTGGTACGGTACGCATCCATTTTCCACAATGAACAACCAATAAGTCCTTGGAACAAAGGACTGTCTCTTGAATTGTGAACCACCGTGGGGAGCATGGAGCAGGCCTTCACCTATGGAGCTGCAGCCTAAGCCTCCTGCAGAAGGCCTCTCTGTACTTCCAGCCACAACTGCAGCCAAGCTAAAGACCGCCACCGATAAGCAAAGCCAGAGCTCCCTTCCCCATCCCCCTCCCACTTTGTCCTCAGCCAGCCCCCCTCCCCCACCACTCTCAACTCCTCAGAGACTCAGGGGAGCTAAATGTCCAGGAGTTTGGGAGTGCCTGGTCCTGGCTTCCTCATAGGCCTGTGGGCCCCTGACACTTCATTCCTGACTCCTCTGTGGGGCACCCCATGGACGACTGGATGCCCAGGGGTCTGGGAACCCCAGCTTCAGCTTTCCTACATCTCAGACTGCGTTTTCCCACCTGTGGAGAGGTGTCTTGGCGCCTTCCTGAAGCCCAGCACCCACAACCATCAGGCGACAGCAATGTGGGATAAGCGCAGTCACCAGCATCCCTCCCCACCAGACTGCCTAGCTTGCCAAGGCATGGCTTATTTATTCTTCCCACTATATCACGAAGTACTAAAAGCTATACACTAAAATGGGGTCAAGATGGCTATAGGGCTAGCTGTAGAGCTGGACAGGTGGCCAGCATGACTTTCCTAGATCATGATTGCTGGGCAGGAGTGCAGGAGAGTCACAGTGTACTTCTACTCAGGTGGAAGTAGGTGTGGGCGCTCGGAATGGAGAATCCTTTGGAAGGACAACCCTACTCTTCACTGTTTCACCCATCTCTCCTGTTTCCACCAGAGGCTCTTAAACACTAGACTTCAACCACAGCAAGGACTGACTGGTTTTTGTTTTTTTTGTTTTTTGGGTTTTTTTGTTTGTTTGTTTTTTTAAGAACCTGGACACTGCTTGATGATCCTAGCACAGAGAGGGAAGCTAGGCCCATAGGTCTTAGTGAACACAAAGGGAGGTTGCCAGTAGATTGTGAGAAAATGTGGAAACTGAGAATGCGCAGGGGTATATGAGGTCTTGGGGGCACTAAGTGGAAGATAGGGATGGCAGTGGTTGCCTTGGGAACAGTGATGCTGAGGCAGCTTTCAGAAGCAAGCAGGTAGAAGGGCTTGGAAGGTATGGGGAGCATGAGGCTTGGTCAGGGCAATGTCTGAGGGTCTGGGCACCCAGATTGACAGGCCATGTGATTAGGGAACCCAGTGCTTAATGACTCAGGAGGGTCACAAATTCTAGACAGGCTGGGGCCACATAGGGAGCCCTTGTCTTAAAAAACAAAACAAAACAATAAAAAGTAAAATGTAAAGGCTGTGACCAGTGGAAGGTAGACATAGCTTTGGAGAACAACACCCTAGGTGAGTCTGTTGTTGTTAAAGGTTAAGCTGGACCTGGTAGAGCATGCCTTTAATCGCAGCACATGAGAGGAAAAGGCAAGCAGTTTGAGTCTGAGGCTAGCCTTGACTACAGAGTGAGTTCCAGGACAGCAAGGGCTACACAGCTACATAACTAACATGGAGACAAACAGACAGACAAACAGAAAAGTAAGAAAAAGTTCAAGCAGTACAGTCTAACTCAGTTAACTACTTGGAAGACTGAGGCAGGAGGATTTCGGGTTCAAGGCTGACCCAGGCAATTTAGTGAGATGACATCTCAAAAATAAATACTGAGGAGTTGTATCAATGGCTCAGTGGTTAAGTGCACTGGCTGACCTTGCAGAGGCCCTGCCATGCCCACATGGCATCTCACGACTGGCTCTAACTCCAGTTCCAGGGTGAGCCCAATGCTCTTCTAGGCTCTTCAGGGCATTGTACCCACCCAAGAGGTGTGCAAATACACAGGAATACACATGCTGGTAAAACAACACTCATATACCTAAAATAAAAATAAACCTTTCGTCCAATTCCTATTACTAAAATAAACAAAAATATGTCTGGGAATTCAGTGTGACACACATCTGGAATCTCAGAACTTGGGAGCCTGGGCGGGTGAGGACAAGGAGTGTTCATAGCCATGGCAAAAGTCTGTACAGAGGTTACAGAGGTGCATAGAAACCAGGTTTGAGGTCAAAGAGTTTTTAAAAATTATTATCTGAGACATTACTGGGGATTACCGGGCTGGCCTATGGCTCCAGGTCTCCTGCCTCAGCTTCTCTAATATTGGGATTATAGACATGGCACCGTTTTTTTAAAATTATTTTTTAAGATTAAAATGTTTAAAAGCCACTTGAAGCCGGCAGGGGTGGTGTATGCCTTTAATCCCAGCACTTGAGAGCGAGAGGAAGGTGGATCTCTGAGTTATGTCCAGCCTGGTCTACAGAGTGAGCTCCAGGGCAGCCTGAGCTACACAGAGAAAGCCTGTCAAACAAACAACAAACAAAAAGGCATCTGAAGATGACCAGCAGGATGTCAACTAGTGTGTTCTAGGGAGAATATGGGATTCAAGATCAGGGCCGCTGCGTCGTCTTTTCAGCCCTTCAGTGTTACCTCGGTGCCTGGCACCAAGAAGAACCAGGCACGTGTGTGGAATGTGAAAAGATCTTACGATTTCCAGATCTGTCCCGCCGAGAAACTAACTGGAGCAGAGGCAGCGAGTGTAGACAGGCCCTCCTGGCCGGGGATGCGGAATGCCCCTGCAGTTGGAAGGGCTGGGACCTGAGGGCCAAACCAGCTTGCACTTTGAGGAGTTGCTCAGCTTCTTGCAGCCTCGAGGACCGCGCGGACAGCTGGAGTCCGTACGCTGAAGGTCTGAAAACACCGGACAACCCGCACCTCCAACAAGTTTGCTCGACTTTCGGCACAACAGCCCCAGTAGACTCAGAAGCCCAGGGCGGAGTGGCCTGGCTGTCCCTGGGCTATTCGGGTCGCCGCTCGTTGCCGGGCAAAGCCACACCGTGCGCACTCCCATTGGCCGCAGGTGGCCGCGCCCCGCCCGACAGGTAGTTTGTCCTGCACTCTGGTTATTGGACCGCGGCCGCGCGGCCCCCGGAGGATTGGCCCAGGTGGCGGCCCCGGGGAGCTCTCATTGGCCACAGGTGCCTCCCGCCCCGTGGATTGGCCGTCTCGACGTCCAGGTTCCGCCCCCCGCCCAGTGCGCCCCCGCCCCGCGCACCGCCCAAGTTCCGCGGAGTTGGCGAGGTGGGTGCCGTCGGTCCCGCGCTGCGCGCTCCCTTCCGCGTTCCGCCGTCTGCCCCGCCTGGCAACCCGGCCCTTCTCCGGGGCCGCTAGCCATGGCTGGAGCGTCCTGGAAGCAACGCTGACGGCGGCTGGCGAAGTGCGCCATGCCCAGCAGGACGGACCCCAAGATGGACCGGAGCGGCGGCCGCGTCCGTCTGAAGGCGCACTACGGCGGGTGAGCGCGCAGCGCCAGACAGCGGGCAAAGCGGGTTGCCCGGCGGCGGAGCTTGGGGCTGTCGGGGGTACTGCGCGCGATGGAGGGAGGGAGGCGACGGGGAGGCGCCCCAGGAGCTGCCTTGGCGCCCTTCAATGTGGCCCGAGGGAAACCTCGAGGGCGGGGCGCGCTCCCGGTAACTAGTTCTCTCTAGGCGCACTCAGCAGGCGGGTGTTGTTGCGCTCCTAGCCGTGGTCTCAGGGACATTAAAGACAAACTTGCATGGTCTAAAAGTTTTCATCAGATTGTGAAAACTTCTGGTGCATTTAAAAAACAAACAAACAAACAAAAACAACCAAACACCCAAGGTTATTTAAATTAGCCGCGGTTTAAATGTAAGGAAAACCTTTGGCCCAGGAAAAGGCACGCACAAGAATGCTTGAAGTTGTGGAAACATAAGAACACATTTTCGCAGCTTTGGTTTGGGGAACAGAACTCTTTGAAGATCTCCAGAAAGAATACAGTCTTGCCCCTGTTTTTTAGGGCAGGAATGATGGACTTTTCTGTCACATTCTTGGAGGTGGTTTTGGGGGCTGGTCTCAGCCCTTAGCCCTGGATTCCACCTTGTTTTCCCGGAGGGAGGGGGTGGAGTGTGTGTGTGTGTGGGGGGCAGCGAATAGGGGCATGAGCACTTGACAGTGGTCAGTATCGTTGCCCGGGAGCATTGGGTGATGAGAGTGGAGTGGTGGTGTCGGTTTTCTGGTGGCTGGTTCACCCAGGCTGGGCTAGAGAATCCCATAATCTTGCCTCTGATTGTATAAACAGAAGAGGGTAGAGGCCTAAGGCTTTGACGGCTTCTTCCTCAGGTGCTGTGTGTCCAGGAACCAACTTGGGTACTCTCAGGTCAAGGGGTCGAGGGTCGAGGTTCTTGGGAAGGAGAAAGGGAGTGGAGTGGAATGCTGGTCCTGTGGCTGAACTGGGCTCTCAGCATTCCTAGGAGTTTTACAGAGTGGCTGGTCTCAGCTACAGAGACTAGTGGCTGTGGTCCTTTGGAGGTGGTTCCTTGCCTCAGGGACCCTCTCACTATGGCCAACTTCTGGTGGTCCTGGATTTGGAGGCAGGTTTCTAGAGCCAGAGAAAGAAAGATTTCAGGGGTTGGGGATGGTGATGGCAGCCAGTCCTACCCAAAGATGTCAGGTCTGCAGCCCTGAGTCTGGCCTGGAGTGCCCCTGCCAAAAGGGAACACTTAGCTGTGTTCTCTGGCTTACAGATTCTGTAGTGAGCCTGTTAAAGCTGAGAGACTGTCTCATCTACCTGGAACCCCCAAGCTAAAGGCCCTCAGGGGAGGGATCCACCCTTCCCTTAGGGCGGGTTCAGCCAACACCTTAGGGTCATGACTCACCTTGGACAGTTCCCCCTGTCCTGGACTTGTCAGTCTTGCCCACCCCTCCCTCCCTTTTGCCTCTGGGGAGCACTTTGGTTACTGGCAGTGTAATTCAACCTGTTGACTCCAGTTTCCTCAACTGACAAAAGCGGAGCCCCCTTCCCCTTCCTTCCCTACCTCCCTTCTCCTCTTTTCCACCCCTTCCTCCCATCTCCCCTTTCTCCCACTTCTCCACACCCCTGCACTCCTTTTGTACCCCCTCTCCTCTCATCTCCCCCTGGAAGAATCTCCTCCACAGCTTTCCTCCCCACTTACTCTGAAATCTGCTAACTGGGTGCCTCTCCAGAGCTTAATCCCCAGGCAGTGATATGAGAAATGTGGAGATACTCCCTCAGCTGTGAAAGTTGTGGATTGGGGGAGATGTTCTGTCCAGGAAGGAAGTGTCTTGGAGGCTCAGGATTAGACACCGCCCTAAGGGAGATGACAGCCACAGCTGAGTGTCAAAGATACAGCCCTGTCCTTAGACAGTGATGGCCATTTGCCCTTCTGTTGTCCCTCGGATCCTTTGAGGCTTGAGAGAGGAGTGCTGCCACCAGTGGTCACCTATATTTGAGGAGTGTCTGGCAACACTGTGTTCTCAGGGGATTACAGGAGAGTTTGACATTCAAAGCTGAGGTGCCTTGCTTTTCTGAAACTTCAGACAGCACGGAGGGTGGGTCTTCTCTCCTGCTGAGGCTCTTGTTACAAACTTTCAAGTTGGAGGACCTGCTGTGGCCCTTGAAGATGCAAGAGTCAGTCAGGGATGGGTGGTCCATCCAGGCTGGTCTGACTTCTGTGAGGCGGTTGCTTAGAGCTGTGGTATGAGGAGAGCTCTCCAAAGACTGCTTAACTGAGGGGACATGTGACTCCTAAGGTCCACTTGTCCCTTGGATACCAGAGATTGTAAGTGGAGGATGGTGTCTAGGTAGGTGTTCAGAAAGAGGTCCAAGAAAGGAATGTCAGAGCTGATTTCCAGAGTTCCCAGTTGGAAGGCTGGCCGATGCGGAGTATGCTGGGCATTGTGGACACTATGTCAGGGTGACCCCAGTTGACAGGGACCTGGGGATGGGGCTTGTTCTGTGGATTGGGCTTTGGACATCTCTGTGCCTCAGTTGTTATTTGCCATGATTGGTTCTATGGGAGTGGGAGCAGGATCTGTTTCTGTCACAAGTGGGGGGCCTGGGAAGGTGCTGGCTGACTGAGCTTGGTAGAAAAAGAGGGCAGCTGGGGACATCTATCCCTGACACTAGGTGAGATCCATGGACCAGTAGGTCCCAGAAGGTCTGACTGGTGTGTTGAGGGTTGGGTAGGTGCAGGATCCTTTTGCTCTGAATTTTGTCAGTAGACAGTGTTTTTGTTTATAGACACTTGTGTGACCCAGTTAAGATAGCCCAGTGGGGAAGCCAGAGGATCAACAGCAACTCTAGCTAGTGAAGTTTCAGAGATTTTCAGATTTCCTTTTTTAAGCCTTTTTTCCCCATGAATGTCAGACATGAGTTGATATTCACTGACACTTCAGTGAGGGTGTGGTTCCTGCTTAGTTTCTATGGGAACGGGTTACCGCTGCCCTTCCTATAAGGAATATAGGGGAGCAATACCCCCACTTCTCATTTTCCTCCTCCAGAGCATGTCTCTGAGCCATCTCCTACTACAGAGGTTTAAGTCCCATCTGGGAATGAAAAGATAAGAGGCAGTGGCATTCTGAGGTTTGATTTCCCAAGAAATAGGCCTTTCAGAATTGTTGCTGCTGCACTGGGGGAGAGGTGGGTCAGGTACCACCAGGATGTCCAAGAACTGCTTTGATTAATTAATTTTTCGTTTCTCTGGGTAATGTACCCTGCTTTTCACCTTTTGGGAAAAGGCTTGACTTTGGCGTTTTACCTTAAATGAAGGTAATGGATTTGCGTCTGCATCTTCGGGTTCTCCTTGGTGCCTAGTAAGTGCAGTTGCTTGACCTCCACTAGGAGGTGCCTTCTGTCCCTTTGACTTGGTTCTCTGGTGTCATGGGGTCGTTTTTAAAAAACTAGTCAATGGTTCTATTTGTGTTGGGGGAGGGCTTTGATTGTCTTTTGTGGGGGAGATTTTTCTCTAATCAGCAACTTGGCTAAGCAGTGTTTGGTCACATTCAGATACAATCCTGGTGACAGATATCCCTGTCCTCTTTGTCCCAGGGACATCCTGATTACCAGCGTGGATGCCATGACAACATTCAAGGACCTCTGTGAGGAAGTGCGAGACATGTGTGGCCTGCATCCGCAGCACCCACTCACCCTCAAGTGGGTGGACAGTGAAGGTAGTCTCAGTCTTGGGACAGTCAGTCTGAGCGCCACTGGGCTTTGGCTAGGCAGTGTCCCCACAAGTTGTACAGCTGAACCTGTTAGAACCAACAGTTAGCTCCTCAGTAGGGGTGGAAAGAGGGATGGTAGACTGGGCAGCACTAAAAGCTAGGAAAAGAGGGCTGTTCCTGCTGCATGGGGGCCTCTGGTCTCAGCTGAGGGGAAGAAGCTAGGTGCATCTCTTGGCTCCCACCTGACTCCTTACCTGACTTTCCTGGGTCCTGGAGTTTAGGAAGGACTAGCTCCCTAGAAGAATCTGGAGGCTGTCTAGTCCTGAGGCTTCTGCTCCTTGCCTTTTGGTTTCTCTCCTCACTCTCCTTTCTTATGTCTCTGCCTTTGTATTTCCTTTACTCCCTCCTTCTCTCTCTTGTCTTTCTTTTCTTTCCTTCTTCCTTCTTCCTTCCTTCCTTTTTCCTTCCTTCCTTCCTTCTTTCCTTCCTTCCTTCCTTCTTTCCTTCCTTCCTTCTTTCCTTCCTTCCTTCCTTCCTTCTTTCCTTCTTTCCTTCCTTCCTTCCTTCCTTCTTTCCTTCTTTCCTTCTTTCCTTCCTTCCTTCCTTCCTTCTTTCCTTCTTTCCTTCTTTCCTTCCTTCCTTCCTTCCTTCTTTCCTTCCTTCCTTCTTTCCTTCCTTCCTTCCTTCCTTCCTTCTTCCTTCTTCCTTCCTTCCTTTCCTTCCTTCCTTCCTTCCTTCCTTCCTTCCTTCCTTCCTTCCTTCTTCTCTCATTCCTTTCTGCCCTGCTTCTTCCTCTTTCTTTCCCACATTCATACCCATCAGAAACTGGGATAGGATGGGGGATAATGGGGAGAGACTCCTTTTGCACCACTGACTACGTCAGAGACACTGGAGCAGGCAGAGCGAATAGCACACGGCTTCTCCTGTTTCAGCAGGTCTCTTGGCACATGGGGCTTTATTTTGTTCAGCTCTACGTCCATCAAGGCTAGAGAGACCTCTTCCTTAGCCTAGGTCACCTCGGAGGAGGGTCTAGGTCAAGCTCTCAGAGCTCCCAAGGCTGTGAGTGAACATGACTTCCTTCCAGGCTCCCCCAACCCTAACCCTGATAGGTCCTTACAAGGGACCCACAGATCCCATGAGGGAAAATCAGCTCATTGCTCTGGATGGCTGTTCTGGAATCTCTGTGCTGATCATGAACCATGAGACTTTACCCACCCAAACTTCTGTACCGCTGAGTGAGCACTGGTACCGAGTACCTCTTCACCTTCTGTGGCCTCATTTGTACCTCTTGCCTCCGCCCCCTAGGTGACCCTTGTACTGTGTCCTCACAGATGGAGCTGGAGGAGGCCTTCCGCCTGGCCTGTCAGGGCAGGGATGAAGTGCTCATCATCCATGGTAAGTGAGCCGTCTGGGGCGGCTCCTCATCTGTCCACTTGGTCTGTGGAGAGAAAAGGCCTGCCTTATTTGGGTTACACAACCTGATCACAGTCTATCACTGAGAGAAGCCAAGGCAGGAACTCAAGCAGGGCAGGAACCTGGAGGCAAGAGCCAAAACAGAGATACCTGCCAGGTGTGGCACCGCCCACAGTGGACTGGGCCTTCCTACATCAGTCATTGTTCAAGACAGTGTCCCACAGTATGAGGGAGTTGAAGTTGAAGTTCTCCTTTCTCAGACACCCTGGCTTGTGTTGAGTATACCAAACAAGAACTGAGGGACCCTCCTCAACTATGGGGATCTCCTTGCAACTTCTCATGATTGGAAGCCACATGGAGGCTGGTGCCACATGGAGGCTGGCACCACATGGAGGCTGGCAGTATAAAATCCAATAATGCTCTTATGTGCTTGTCAAAGTAAATTTATGGGATCAAAGAGACGTCTCAGTGGTTAAGAACACTTGTTCTTGCATAGGACCCGAGATCTGCTCTTAGCACACATGTGTTGGCTACCTGCTGTCTGTAATTACAGTCCCCGGGGAATCCAACGCCTCTTCTGACCTCTGCAGGCTTCCCCATGCATGTGGTGCACATAAATACATTGAGTCAGAGACACACACCCATACACAGAAAAATAAATTTTTAAGAGTAATTTTACTTAATTAGAAATGTATTGTTCTGCTTATTTATTGTATGCATGCACATGTGTGCACATGTGTTCACAAGTGTAAAGGTGTGCCACGATCCATCAGGCTTGATGGTAGATGCCTTTACACACTGACTTCGTGGCATAGGCCTGTAATCCTGTTCCTTGAAAAGTGGTGATAGGAAGATTGAGAAACTTCTTGAGAAACTTCTAGAAAAACATATGCTAAAGAACCAGTGAAAGACAGCCCGGACCTTGTTTCAAAATAAAAAAGTAAAAAAGGGCAGGGCTATGGATCCTATAGCTCAGTGGAAGAGAGCCTACCTAGTGTTCTCAAGGCCCTGGGCTTAATTCTTAGTGCTGCTTTTTAAAATTCAATTTTCAAGATAATGGCTGTCCTTTCTTATTTCTGAGTTACGTTACTAATGAGAACTGCTAGCTTCCCTTTGATAGCGCTGCTTTTTTTCTTCTTCTTTATTAAATTATTTGTTTACATTCTAAAAGTTTCCCCCACTCCCGGCCTCCCCTCCCCGAGTTCTATACACACACACACACACACACACACACACACACACACACCATAGCTCTGCTTTTCAAAAGCCTTCCCTGGAACCTTACATGGAGTTTGACATGGAGATATGGTTGGGCTTTTGAATTTCTGCTGAGGAGTGTCTGCCAGGGTCCTCAGCTGGGTAATGGTAGCATACGCCTTTAAAATTCCAGAACTCTGGAGGCAGAGGCAGACGAGTCTCTGAGTTTGAGGCCAGACAGGGCTGTTAAACAGAGAAACCCTGCCTCAAAGAAAGAAGAAGAAAGAAAGAAATAGGTCCTCGTGGGGACTGGGGGAACACTTTGATCTGACTCGGGGCGGACTCTCCCTGAGCCATGGGGTCAATGACGCCCTGACCACTAACCTTATCATCTCCCTTCTTTTTATCCAGTTTTCCCAAGCATCCCAGAGCAACCGGGCATGCCTTGTCCTGGAGAAGACAGTGAGTGTTCAATTAAAAACTTATTTGTCTTACCTTGTGTAGATGGGTGTTTTGCCTGTATGTGTGTGTCTGTGTATCACATGAGCGCCTGGTGCCTGCAGAGGCCAGAAGATGGCATCGGATCCCCTGAAACTGGAATTACAGTTATCAGCCACCACGTGGAGACTGGGAATCAAACCCAGGTACTCTGCATGAGCAGCCAGTGCTCTTAACCACTGAGCTGTCCTTCTAGCCTGGGTGCTCCAGTTTTAAGTTTCCTCTTAACGAGAGCCATATGCTACAGGTAGAACTGCTGGTCACTATGCCAGGGCAGTGAGTGGGTGCTGTGTGTGAAGTGGGGGCCTTGGAACCCAGACTCATTTACTCCAGGGAAGACTCTTAACCTCATCGTGAACAATGCCATAACCTCAAGAGCCCTTTCACTCTGCCTAGCTTCCTAATCATTTCCGTGGCTATGACGTGGCTGACTGGGGCTTTGTGGGCAGTAGGGGGAGGTGAGGGAAGAAGGTGTGGTTGGCTACATTCTTATGTGGCAGAGTAGAAGATCCACAGAGTGCACTGATTTATCCCAGGAGAAAAACGCTATGATTCTGTAGCACTGTGTCTGCCCCAGTGGAGACCACCCCAGCCTTCTTGCTCTCTTCCTGCCTTGTGCTGATTTGTTCAATGTCCCTCTGGGCCAGTTGGTAGAGGATGAGGAAAGCAGGTCTCTGGAGTGGTGGGTTCCAAGGGGAGCTTTGACTTTGTCTCTGATTGTGTCCTGGAGACCATGCTTAGGCGTTAAGGGGTGACAAGGCTCCTGGGTGTGACAACTTTTGGCTTACCTGGTTTGTGAAGGAGAAATTCCTGAAGTTGCACAACCTAGTGTGATTAGAGGCAGGTGGTTGGCCCATGTGTTTTGCCTCCAGTGGGATGGGGAACCAGCCGGTGGTCATAGGGTAGGAAGGCCAAAGGAGAATATCAATACAATGTGTTTGAGCCCATATGGAAATGTTCCATAAAGAACTGTGTAGTGTGGAACCTGATGTTTCCTCTGGGGTGCCCATGTCCTGTGGAAGGATAGGCATCTGTCATCTTTTATGAGTATGTAAAACAATAAGATAAGGCAGAGCTGGCAAGATGGCTCAGCTCTTGCCTGATGACGTGAGTTCAGTCCCTGGGACCCATGTAAAAGCAGGAGACAGCCAGCTCTATGGTTATACTCTGATCTTCAAACACATGCTATGGCACATGCATACCTGTGCTCACCCCCCCCACACACATATATACATGCTCACACAGTAATAATAAAGTTAAATAAAAAAGAGCAATGTAAGGCAGTTGAAGAATGAAGATGAGGTTGTCCTCTGTCTCACTCCTGACTTTCACACAGATGTTCAGTGCCTTAGCTTGGTAGCCCCCAGCCTGCTTTTTGACTCTGTGGGTTTGTGGGTTTCAGGTGGTGTCTGTCTGCCACCTGGATGGCTTTTTGGCTTCAGTGACAAGATTCCGTTCATATCTTCTACCTTGTATTATTGGGAGAGTCTTCAGGGAGTTCCGGTGATTCCAGGACAAGAGGGTAGCTTAAGGTGTTTGTGTTCTGCCTCAGCCTGGCCGCAGGGGTACAGGCCTGCTGGCTTCCTGTCTGTGCGTGCATGCCATAGGCAGGGTGTCTTGAGTTGGTGGGGCTGTTGCTATATCATATTGTCATTAGGTATAGAAGAGCCTGGGGTCTCTGTTGAAGAGTAGAACC
The DNA here is from genome assembly GCA_019843815.1 of Montemys delectorum. Taxonomy (NCBI): domain Eukaryota; kingdom Metazoa; phylum Chordata; class Mammalia; order Rodentia; family Muridae; genus Montemys; species Montemys delectorum. The sequence continues at coordinate 25,520 of JADRCD010238490.1, forward strand.
ACCCTGACCTGGCTGGATGTTACACTAGAATGTGGAAAGGCTTCTATTCCTCTGGGGTGTGGAGTGTGTGACCCTGTGGGCATGCAGAGATTGTAGCTGAGCCTTAAGAAAGGCTAAGCTGGGGTTGGTGAGATGGCTCAGTGGGGAAGAGCACCGACTGCTCTTCGGAAGGTCATGAGTTCAAATCCCAGCAACCACATGGTGGCTCGCAACCACCCGTAATGAGATCTGACGCCCTCTTCTGGTGCATCTGAAGACAGCTACAGTGTACTTACATATAATAAATAAATAAATCTTTAAAAAAAAAAAAAAAGAAAAAAAGAAAGGCTAAGCTGGTCACATGAATAGGCCCTTGAGAAGATTGCTGGAGTGGCTCAGTCTCTGATAGACACTCAATTTTGTCCAAACATGCCATAGAACCTTTACTGAGATCAGAAACTGAGCACCACAGAAAATCAGTGGATGATTGACAGGCCAGGATCTTGCTTATGGACCACCCGGACCTGGCTGGATGTTACACTAGAATGTGGAAAGGCTTCTATTCCTCTGGGGTGTGGAGTGTGTGACCCTAGCACAGGGTCCTTCAGGATTTGCATATTCTGTTACACTTCCCACTTGATCCTTGTACCCATCTCTGACACAGGAATCCCCTGTTCTGGTTGTCCAGAGGAACTGTGTGACTTTGCTGCCTGCAGGGACATTTGTGTTTATAGTTTTGCTGAGGGTCAGTGAGGAGGGTCAGCCTGGTGGGATATAAATGACAAGGGTGAAGGTCCTTGAGCTTTCCTAGGACAATGTGAGGTGGAGGGATGGACACATGAGTGGACCATAGTCAGAGGTGGATACAGTTTTGCAACTTTGTAGAACCTGATTGACATGCAGTAAGGGAGTATCTGGGAGTGCCACATTGTATCTCAGCAGATCACCTTACAACCCCTTGAACTCCTGGGGCTCGTCAAACTCTAACCTGCTTCTAAGCTAACTCTCTTAATTGTAAAGTTAACATTTACTACTTGGAAGCAAACAGCATTAGAGCTCAGCTGCCACCACTTCTGCCCCACACTTCAGCAGCCACCCAGTGCCCTAGTGTGGCAGTCCTCCCCCCTCCTCTAATCCCCACCCCCTTTCATTCTGTCTGGGTGTGTCTTGCTTAGGGTTTTACTGCTGTGAACAGACACCATGACCAATGCAAGTCTTATAAAGGACAACATTTAAATGGGGCTGGTTTTCAGGTTCAGAGGTTCAGTCCATTATCAAGGTAGGAGCATGGGCAACATCTAGGCAGGCATGGTACAGGAGGAGCTGATAATTCTACATCTTCATCTGAAGGCTGCTAGCAGAATACTCACTTCCAGGTAGCTAGGACTAGGGTATTAAAGACCACACCTCCTGTTGTGCCACTCCCTGGCCTAAGTTTCTTGTACTATTTGTTGAAAAGATTCTCCTTTTCCTAATGAGGGTCTTGGTACCCATGTTAACCGTGTTCATGTATATGCAAGGGTTTGCTTCCAGGTTTTCTGTCATGGTTTGCATATGAAATGCCAACCATATGCTCACATGTTCTAAGATTTGGTCCAGAGCTGTTGGTGCTGTTCAAAGAAGTTTTGAAACCTTTGGACACTGGACTTCAAAGGTTTAAATGGTGGAGCTAGAGGTTATAGCTCATCAGATTTTAGTATGAGCTCTCTGCTCCCTGGTTCACCAAGATGTGAGCAAGTTGTCACATGCTCCTGCTATCACCTTGTCAAACCTTGAGGCAAAACACATCTCCCTTAAGTGGCTTCTTATCAGGAAAATGATGGCCATATTTATTCCATTGGTCTGAGCATAAAGTGATTGATATGGTTATTGTAACTTTGCAATAAGGTTTTTCTTCTGGTTTTGTTTGTTTGTTTGTTTGTTTTTCCCTTTGGAGACAAAATTTCATATAGCCCAATCTGGCCTCAAACTTGCTATATACCTAAGTATAACCTTGAACTCTGTCTTTCTGCCTCTGGGATTATAGGTGCGTGCCTAGATTTTCAGTAAGTTTTAAAGGCAAGAAGTATAGGGTGCTGGGTATATAGTTTGGTAGTAGAGTACTTCTCTGGGATACCTAATGGCCTAAATTTAGTCACCAGTTGAAAAACACACACACACACACACACACACACACACACAGAGTGAGTCTCCAGGCTCTCTGCTTTGTCAGAATTGTTTTGAATTCTGAGAACTTTAGTATTCCATTTCTTTTTAAATTTTAGAATGGAATTTCTATAAAACAAAATATATACTGCATTTTTGTGCTAGGGAACAAACCTAGGTCCCAAAGAACTCTAGGCACATACTGTACCATAGAACTTCACCTCAGCTCCAGTACTAACATCTTAGTGATGTTAGGTCTCCCAGTCCATGAATGAACTGGAGGGTTTCTACTTCTGTGTTTTTAAAATTTCCTCTAGCAGTGTTTTACAGTTTTCCTTTTACAGGATTGGTTTGGATTGTTTGTTTGTTTGTTTGTTTGTTGTACTGGGAGTTCAACCCAGGGCCTTCCACAGCATGTTTGAATCACCAAGCAGTGTCTTCATACAAGCTGTTCACCTCCTTGTTTAATTCTTTTTTTAAAAAATTTATTTGTTTTATGTATATGAGTACACACTGTAGCTGTACAGATAGTTGTGAACCTTTATCTGGTTGTTGGGAATTGACTTTAGGACCTCTTCTTGTTCCAGTCAACCCGTCTCACTCCAGTCAGCCCTGCTCGCTCTGGTCCAAAGATTTATTTATTTTTATAAATAAGTACACAGTGGTGGCACTTGCCTTTGATCCTAGCACTTGGGAGGCAGAGACAGGTGGATTTCTGAGTTCAAGGCCAGCCTGGTCTACACAGTAAGTTCCAGGATAGCCATGGCTACACAGAGAAACCCTGTCTCAAAAAACCAAACCAAATCAAACCAAACCAAACCAAACCAAACCAAACCAAAAAAAGGACACTGTAGCTGTCTTCAGACATACCAGAAGAGGGTGCCAGATCTCATTGAGGGTGGTTGTGAGCCACCATGTGGTTACTGGGGATTTGAACTCTTGGGTTTTGGAAGAGCAGTCAGTGTTCTTACCCCCTGAGCCATCTCACTACTCCCCAGCCCCTTCCCCTCCCTTAATTCTAAACCTTTGTTTCCTCTTCTTTTTGATACTATTATAAATGGAACTCACCACCCCCCTTTCCCTTTAGGATTGTTCATTGTATAGTATTTTGTTTTGTTTTGTTTCAAAGTAGCAGGAAAACTTTATTCAGAGTAAGGGGTACATCATTAACAGAAGGTCAGTGAGTCAAGGTTCTTGTCTGGTCAGTTTCTGTCAATTCGACATAAGCCAGAGTCACCTGGGAAGAGTGAACCTCAACTGAGAGGCCAATCATCAGATTGGCCCACAGGCAAGTCTGTGAAGCATTTTTTGACTAGTGATTGACATGGGAGGGCCCAGCCCACTGTGGACAGTTCCATCCCTGGACAGGTGGTCCTGGATTGTATAAAGAGGCTGCCTAAGCAGAGAGCAAGCCAACACATAGCAGCCCTCTCTGGTTCTACCTTCAGGTTCCTGCCTTAGTTCCCCTAGTTTACAGGCTGTGACCTGTAAGTGAAATAAGCCCTTTCCTTCCCAAGGTGCTCTTTGGCAGCAGTAGAGAGCAAACTAGGACAAGAGACTTACATGTGCTCACTTTGTTGCTTGTGACTTTACTGAAATTAGTTCAGTAACACTGTAGTAATGCCGAAGTTATTAGTTCTAACAACTTTGGTGGCAGTTCATATATATAAGGCCATATCATCTGCAGGCAGCAATGGCTCTTGTTCCTTTCCAGTGTGGGGACCTTGAGTCTGTCTTGTTTGATTGAATTTCAGTATTGTTGAATTGAAGTGGTAATGAGAATCTGTCTGGCTTTGCCCTGGTCTTAGAGGGAAGTGTGCGGTGTTCTTGTTTTATTAAGTGTGTTAACTGGGTTTTAACTTTTGGGTTTTAGTGTGTTGATTCAGCTCCTCTCTCTTCCTAGGTGATTGGCTATTCTTACCATGAAAGATACTGGATTTTGTCAGAGGGTTGTTCTGTACCTATTGATCATGTATTTCTTTTAAACTTCTGTTAATGTGTATATTACACTGATGAGTTTTCTTTATTTTTATTCACATGAGGCTATGGGGACAGTAGTGCAGGTTCCTGTGGAGGCCAGAGAAGGCATCAGGTCCCCTGGAGCTGTAGTTAAGAGATGTTATCAGCCACCTTATGTATGTGTGGATGACTGGGAACCAAATCTGGGTCCTCTGGAAGATCAGAAAGTTCTCTTAACCACTGAGCCATCTCTCCGGTGCTAAACTAACCAGTGAGCCATCTCTCCGGTGCTAAACTAATACTTTGAATTTTCCTTGGATCCTGTGAATAAATTTTGCTTGGTCGTGATGTATAATGTCTTTTAATAGGCTGATAAATTTGTTTGCTAGTGTTTTATTTTATTTCTTTCTCTCCCTTTTTATTTTTATTTTTTAATTTATATGAGTACACTGTAACTGTCTTCAGACACACACCAGAAGAGTGCATCAGATCCCATTACAGATGGTTTAAGCCACCATGTGGTTGCTGGGAATTGAACTCAGGACCTCGAGCACTTAACCACTGAGCCATCTTGCCAGCCCCTCTTCATTTTTTTTTTTTTTTTTTTGAGACAGGGTTTCTCTGTGTAGCCCTGGCTGTCCTGGAACTCACTCTGTAGACCAGACTGGCCTCCAACTCAGAAATCTGCCTGCCTCTGCCTCCAAGTGCTGGGATTAAAGGCATGGGACACCACTGCCCGGCTCTTTTTCATTTTTTAATGATCATTGATCCTGGTCATGAGATTTAGGGCCTACCTGGATAACATAAGGATATCCATCATGGGCTTCTGACCTAGCCACATCTACAAATTAGATCATACCAGCAGGTTTCTTTTTGTTTTGTTTTGTTTGTTTTTGTGTTGTTGTTAGTTGTTTTTTCCAGACAGGGTCTCTCTGTATAGCCTTCCTTGTCCTAGAACTCACCCTGTACACCAGGCTGGCCTTGAACTCACAGAGATCTGCCTGCCTCTGCCTCTCCAGTGCCAGAATTAAAGGCTTTGCCAGCAAGTTTTAGGGAAAGGATGTGGGTACATCTCAGTGGGCACACATCACTGTTCAAATGCCCTCAGTTGGTGGCTGCCTTAAGTTCCATTTGCCCTCTGTCCCTTGTCGGTTGGTGGGTCTGGTCTGACTTTTCCCTCTATACCACTTTGTGGGTAACCTTATACTGTTAGGTTGGAGGCTGTGTGGGACTGGGATAGCTGTAGGGCACCAGATGGGGGTTGGGTTCCTTGGGGTTCTGAAGTGTATGACACATTCATGCAAGCCAACAAAGACTTCTAGGTCTGTCTCTTGTCTCAGTCCACGGGCATGTTCATTTCTTACACCCACTGCCCTCTCAATCTGCAGAGCCAATGTTGTTTGTTCTTGTTAAAGACCTTGTGAACTTCCCGGAGCTGTCAGTGTCCCAGATGAAGATGTGGGCAGAGGAGGCTTTGGAAGGAGTTTGGTCACCAGAGGAAGATGAAGTGGTTATCTATTCAGAAAACAATCTGAATCACCTTGGGACTTGATGAGTGTAACCCAAAGGTGCTGGGAACAGGCGGAGGGAGTGGCTCAGTAGGGAGGCAGAGGCCTGATCTTCAAAAGGCTTGAGTTCTATCCCTAGTATTTGGAAAGAAGGAAAAAAAAATGGAGTGTAATATCTGATGGGGAGCATCTTATTGGCCACCATATTTGCAGCATGACTTTGGGCAGATATGTGAAGGATGTGGTGCCTGGGTTTCTCCTTCTCTAAGTGGGGTCCATGAAGCAAATGGCATTTAGAAGGGTACAGAACTATAATCCCAGCACTTGGAAGGTAGAGGACAGGAGGGTCAGAAGTTCAATGTTATCTTTGAATACATAATGAGTTAGGCTTGCCTTGACTAGTCACCTTGAAACTGTCTTAGAAAAACAAAACAAAAAAAATAGACAAAGAAGAGGTCCTTGGAACTTGAGCAGGGAAGCCAACTTTCTGATAGTCACTGTACCTGCCAGCTAGTGACCAGGTACAAATGGGAGTTCCCTACCAAGTGCCTCTAAAACTTTGGGTCTTCCTTTCCTGTAATGAGAATTCTGGATTTCTAGTTCCTTTTCTTTTTCTTTTTTTTTTTTTTTTAAAGATTTATTTATTATTATACATGGGTACACTGTAGCTGACTTCAGATGCACCAGAAGAAGGAGTCAGATCTCATTATGGTTGTTATGAGCCACCATGTAGTTGCTGGGATTTGAACTCATGACCTTTGGAAGGGTAGTCGGTGCTCTTACCGGCTGAGCCATCTCGCCAGCCCGGATTTCTGGTTTCTTAAAACAAAACAAAACAAAACACAGAAATATTGTAAGAACATGTTTTCATTTTAATCCCAGGTGTAGGGATGTGGGGCAGCTTCTGACTGGCAGCAGTAGCTGACTATGATTTGCCTCATGCTCTAGCAGAAGTGTGGCTTTGCCATCTGCAGATAGTTTCTGTGATTGTATGATATTTGGAATGCTGAGGACTTTTCAGAGGGTATATAAATGCTAGGGCTCTGAGAGGTAGAGTTGTTTTCGTTTGTACAAGAATAAAGAAATTAGATTCAAGGATCTCTCTTCCCCACTCCTCCTTTCTCTCCTATCCAGTGCTAGGAGGTACAACAGGGTAGGGGTGGGTAGTTAAAGGTTGGGGAAAAGAAAAGTCCACAAAGTAGCTAAATCCGGCTACACTGTCCTTGTTCTGGAGATTGGGAGGAAGTGAGCCAGGCTCAGGGTGGGTGGGGTCCTGGATGGCCAGGTGGTTGGCAGGGAGATTGAGTTTGGTGGATTATCTCTCAGCAAACTGCAGAATCTTTTCCAACTTCCTGAGACTCTAGTATTTATATGTAGGCCTATTGTTTGTTAAAAATCTACTTTCATTCAGACTTGTCTCAGATTATTTACAACAAATTGGGAAAGCTACTTTTGCACCAAAATGGGCTTCTAACAAAATTAGCAATCAGCCAGTTCAGCCCGCAGTTTCTAGCATTTTTGCAAAACTGGATATTTTGAGCTGGACTGGAAGAGAGAAATTGGCCAGTGTTTGTGGTGTGATGCTAATTTTTACACTGGGCACATTTTTCTTGTTGAAGTCTGTCATGGAGGTCATGGGTCAGTTATTGTATGATTTTATAATCTTAGTGAAGGGATTGCAAACTTCCTGGTATAGGACCAGGAACTAAATATTTTTGGGCTTTATGGGCTGTACAGTATGTCTCTGTCTTAAACAACAGTTCCTATCACTGCACTGTACTTCAGTGAGAATCCCAATAAAACTTTTGCATACACTGAAATTTGTGTTTCACATATGTCTATGCTTTTCAAAATATTTTTTCTTACTTCAGCAATTAAAAGTGTTAGAATTTGCTGGGCAGTGGTGGCACATACCTTTAATCCCAGCACTTGGGAGGCAGAGGCAGGTGGATTTCTGAGTTCGAGGCCAGCCTGGTCTACAGAGTGAGTTCCAGGACAGCCAGAGCTACGCAGAGAAACCCTGTCTCGAAAAACAAAACAAACAAACAAACAAACAAACAAAACAAAAAACAAAAACAAAAAAAAGTGTTAGGATTTTTTTTTTTTAATTCTGGAAATTACATTCACGGCTTTGTACATACTAGGCTAATGTTCTACTATTGAACTATACCTATGACCCTTCGTTTTTTAGAGACAAGGTTTCACTTTGTACCTCAGGCTGGCAATCTTCCTGCCTCTGCCTTCCGAGTGCTGGGATTGAAGGCATGTGCCACCACCACCTTCTCAAGAGTCACTCTTGAGTGTTGCTTGGTTAGAGTACTACATGGCAGAAGAGGGGCTTTCCAAGCGCCATGTCTATAAGTTCCACATTTTCTGAAGTGCCTTGGGCAGAGCTTATTTATCAGCTGTCAAAAGAGGGAAGCTTTGCCCTTGGGAGAAATGGCCTCTTCTGCTCAGCACTGGACTGAAGGGGCTGTGATTCAAACCTAGAGCTTAGGCGAGCAGACACAGGTCTGAGTCGATGTCACTGTGGTGTAAGTGTGGCTTGGCCCCAGGTCCTCCATGGGCTCCACACCAAGTACCAGTGTGGGGAGGCAGGAGGATCAAGCAGTATACCACTGGCTCCCAGGCTGTCTAGGACACCAGGTGGGCTGCAGCCTGGCAAGATACAGCATAGTATGTTAGGTCCACTTCCTACCTTGGCTTGCATATCTGTGTCAGTGAGAGTTGCTCACTTCTCTGGGGACTTAAAATCCTCCTGCTTTCACTTTGGCTGTTACTTAAAATTTACAAAGGCCATTTGACCCAGGGTTTGTACTGCATCGAGAGGGCCACAGTCCTCTCTCTCCTTCTGGTCACAGACTAGCCCGAGCGTTCACAATCTCTTGGTGCTTTTGTGTGGAGCTTATCTCTGTAGACCATTCCCATGCCTGGAGCTGCTGCACCCAGAATCCCAGCCTGGGGCTGATGGAAAGGACCCTAGCCACCTATGGTGTTTCCCAGATGAGCTATTTTAAAGACTGTTGAGTATGAGCCCTCCCTGGCTGGGCCCTGGCCAGCCTTCATCCTGTCCGTCAGGCTCTGCACAGAGACGCTTGTTTTCGTGTGACGTCAGCTCCTCCGTATCCATGCCGTGTTTTAGTGTGTGCCTCAGCTGCCGGCTGTAGCTTCCCAGGGGAGCCGGGTACCACCCGGGCCTGGAGACATGAGGAGGCAGAGATGTGAGAGGCGGGGAGCAGGACAGCCAACCTTCTATTAGATGTCTGCTCCTCCAGCAGTAGCCCATCCTGCCTATTGTCGATCTGGAGACCCACCCTGCCCATTGTCGGTCTGGAGGCCAGGGGACGTAGCAGCATCGGCTCCTTAAAGGGACGGAAGATGCCTCCTTGCACGCCCACCTTCGGTAAAGCATAAAGAATCCTGTGCTGAGGAGGCAGCAGAGAAAGCCGGTGAGTAAGGCAGGATTCTGCTGTGGATTTTCCACCAGGCCTGAGGTGGTGGCGTTGCAGGCCTCTCGAATGCAGCGGCCGGGGCTGTGGAGCACAAGTCAGAGCTTTGGGTCTCATCTTGGCTCTGTCACAGCCTGCGCTTTTGCACAGATGTTCCAGCACGGACCCGACTAGGGCAGGGATGCTGCCGCAGCATCTCCCAGTAATGTCGGAGGAAAGCACCCCGAGAGGCTGTTGTTTTCCCCCGTGACAGATTTCCAGAAAAATAAGCCACAGCGCAGCATGCCGAGCTGCCTGTGCAGCTGACTCGAATGTGAGAGAAGGAGATGTGCTGGAGGCCTGGGGTGGGGAGCTGCTGCAGAGGCCGGTGAGGCTCTCTCCTCACTTAGCCTGGCCCTGGGGAGCCTCTGCAACCGGGAGTGTTGCCGTGACCGGGCATTTACAGGCGTGAGTCTGTGTGGTGGTCAGAGCAAATATGCGTGTCTTTTTTACTCTGCGTTGCTGCAAGTGGATCAATGGGACCATAGTGATGAGGTCCGGCACTCAGTCAGCACCTGTTTCCATAAACAAGTGCATCTCTGGCTTGTAGTCTGACTGGGGCGAGCCTACCCTGCCTTTCTGAGCCGTGCCTTTGCACTGGCAACAGCCTCGTGTTGGAGTCTGGGTGGCACGAAAGACTCTGACGTGCACAGCGTGCTCCGCCAGGGTCCTCGGATGTCGGCAGGCAGTGCGGCCTTGGCGCCCAGTTCTCTGTCCTGACATGGTTGGAGGTAGATTTAGACGGGTCTGAGGGCTGTACAGGACTGAGGGTGAGGGGCATGCATGGGGATGGGAGATGCTTTTCTGACGACCATTTTGCGAGGCTTTTTTTCTTTTCTTTCTTTCTTTTTTTTTTTTTAACAACAAAAACAACTACCAGCTTCCTCTACCAAGCTGGCAGGGCCTTGGAGCCTGGAGAACCAGGTTGCCCAAAGGTAGCTCTTCCTTATTTGGAAGGTGCAGGTGCTGGCAAAGACACCCCCTCCCTGGAGGGGGGTGCAGTATAGAGTGCCCTTCCCCCAGGAATGGGGTGCTGCTTGAAGCCAGAATGGGTCTCAAGGGTGGCTTGTTTGTTTTGGGTCCTTGAATTATGACAAGTAGCCTGTGGATGGGTGTGAGATCAGCTAGCAGGGGTGTTTGCTTGCATGAGTGCCTGCTAGGGAGGAGAAATGAGCTGTGTCATAGTTTCTCTGGGATGTATAGGTGTCGTGGCCTCTTTCTATTTGTGAGAGACTGCTTGCTTGCAGTGCACTGCTAACTTGAACCCTTAAGTAGATGTGCAGCCAGGGTCTCCAGAACTGGTCCTGGGTCTTGTCCTAGTGGGACAGAACCAGGGTCAGTGGACAGCTTCCTAGAGCCAACAGACCCTCCCCATGAAGCAGCCATCCCTTGTAGCTGCTGGCAGAACACAGAATGGGTCATGGCTGCTGCATATTACCTGGTTTTGTGTCTTGGACAAGTCTGCATAGAGACCTCCTCCTTGTCTAAGCTGAATCAGCTTTCAGTGGGCCCCTTCTCCCGCGTCTTTGTAAAGTTCAGAGGCACCAGTAATTATGTAAGGAGTTAGCTGTGAGCTCTGTTCTTGCCTCCCAGACTTTGCTCCTCAGCCTCAGGCTGCTGCCTCGAAGTACTTCTCTGGGCTTGCCTGCCTGTCATTCTGTGCTCTGTCAGATCATGCAGGTCCCAGCGCCCAGGTTCCCTAGACACCCTAACAGTTAATGCCAGTCTCTTCAGGTAGATTCCCCAGTGGTCCACACCTCCAGCTAGGATGCAGGAACTGTTGGAGTTGACTGTGGGGCTAATAATGTTCTTGGAAGTTTTCCCATATACGTTGTCTGATCTCGGATATACCTGTAGGGTGTTCTGGTCACCATAAATGAGCCCAGGTCTGACCATCAGGAGAACTAACTGTTCAGGGGGTTGTGTTCCAAAGTGCTGGGAGTCTTTGTGTTAAGTGGTTGTTTACTTTGCTGACTTGGATCGGTTGTGAGGTTGTACTGAGCAAGGACCATCTTGGTGAGGGGAATACCTCTGAGTGGACCGTTTTGTGAGGAGACACCTGAAGAGCCTAGAGTATTCCATTTTTTAACTTGTCCCTTGGTACCCCTACCCCTGAGGGTTCTACCCTGGAGGTTCACTTACTGCCTCCTGCTATCCATGGCCACAGGACCTTTGCTTATTCTGTGTTCTCCCTCATTTGGTGGAGTAAATGGTGCTGTGGCCATAGTTCCCACAGATTTACTTCATAGGAATGTCAGGGACCCCCGGGAACCCAGCTCTCAGGAATTCCTGAACTCAACCGGTCAAGCCAGGAGCAGGCTTAATGTGTGTTGCTTTAAGAAGTTTCAGAAAAGCCTTGTTCAAAGTTCAAAGTCTTAGTCTGCCACGTACTCTGTTCAGATCCAGAGACAGCCCGGCATCCCCCTGCCCCAGTGTGTTTGGACACTGCGGTTTATTTTTAGGACTATCCTAAATACTTGGAGTAGGGCACCTCATTATGACAAGCTGCCTCCCTGTTTCTGTCTCCAAGACCTCTGTGCAGAGTCTGCCAGATTCCTTCCCTCACAGAGAGAGAGAGAGAGACAGGTGTACGGCAGCGTGAGATGGTCTCCAGTGTGACAGGAGACCGTGTCTGTTGCCACACTGTGACCAGAGGCTGTCTCAGTTTGGTTTAAATAGTGTGGGGGTTTGACTGCAACTGATGTGTGTCTGTGGAGACCAGAGGTAACATCAGGTGTCTTCACTTTTCACGTCATCTTTTGAGAGGCCTCTTACTGACCGACCATAGGCTGGCTGGCCAGAGTGACCTGGGGGCCTTGCCTGCCTTCCGCCTCCTGAGCACTGGGCTTGTCTCAGACCTGGCTTTTTATGTGGGTGCTGGGAATCTAAGCTTAGTGCTTTCATGGCAAGTCCTTTACTGAGTCATCTCCTTTTTAAATGTCTCTTTTGTTGGAGGTTCTAAAAAGTCTGGTTTCCAATAAAACGGAGCTACCAAATGTTGGAGCAAGGAAGGATCTGTACAAGCTGCCAGCACCTACCTCTAGCCGTCCCTAGACTGGCTGTGGACTGCTGCCTCGATTTGCTCTGCAGTGAAATGGGAGCATTAAAATTGTGAATTGAGGGCTGGAGAGATGACTCAGCGGTTAAGAGCACTGACTGCTCTTCCAGAAGTCCTGAGTTCAATTCCCAGCAACCACATGGTGGCTCACAACCATCTGTAATGAGATCTAATGCCCTCTTCTGGTGTGTCTGAAGACAGCTACAGTGTACTTATATATAATAATAAAACTTTGGGCCGGAGCAAACAGAGACTGAGCAAGCCGGTAGCGGGTCTACCAGAGTGAGCAGGGTTGATTGGAGCAGGGCCGACTGGAGGGAGTGGGGTCTACCGGAGTGAGCAGGGCCAACCAGAGCAAAGAGAGGTCCTAAAAGTCAATTCCCGCCGGGCAGTGGTGGCACACGCCTTTAATCCCAGTGTACTTAGATGTAATAAATAAATCTTAAAAAAAAAAAAAAAAAAAGAGCATGGATTGAGGTCACGATGAGCAGAGCTTGTGTCTTGCCCTGGTCAGGGAGCTGCTCCACCAAATGCTCATTTATGAGCTCAACAGTGTTTAGTATTATTTTTGTTTTGTTTAGTTAGAGTTTTGTTTTTTTTTTTAAAGAAATAATCTCACTGTGTAGTTCTACATACTGAGTACACAGTATGTAGAACTCAGTATGTAGACCAGGCCTCAAACTCAGATCTGCCTTCTGAGTGCTGGGATTAAAGGTCTATATTACCAACCACGCCTGGCTATAACTAAATGTTTATATTGAGTTTTGCATATTTCTGTTTTACTGTGCAGCTAGAAAGGGACTGGACAACGTTTCTCTCAGCCTAGCCTCCACCTCAACCCTTATTTCTTCTTGGGGTCATTTCTACCATGGCAGTTTCTTTTTGACGTTTACCTCCAAGTGTTTGTGTAACACATTTGTGCAGTTATTATTTATATAGACTTTTAAATCTAAGTTGGTTCTCATTTGCTGCCCTTCTCTGGACCTGTCAGTTCAGCTCCTCCTGTCCCTGCCATCCCAACATGGTTGGGGTTTTTTGTTTGTTTTTAAAGATTCGTGTGTGTGTGTGTGTGTGTGTGTGTGTGTGTGTGTGTGTGTGTGTTTGCCTGCAGACATGTATGTGCTCCGTGTAGATTCAGTGCCCAAGGAGGACAGAAGAGGGCAGCAGATCCCCGAGATTACAGTTCAAGACAGCCACGAGCAATCACATAGGTGCTGGGAGCAAACCCAGGTCTGCAGGGGCAGCCGACCTCTCAACCATCGCTGCAGCCTCTACGTTTACTGTTAAAGTCACAGATAGCCACAATCACTTTCCCAGTTTCATGAAACTTTCAGTTTTCCTTGGAGCGATTCCTAATTTTGTCTTTCGGTTTTGTCTTGTTTTTGTTGGTTTGGTTTGGACTGCGTCTAGTGCATTCCAGGTTGGGCTTGAACTGGATATGTGGTTAAGAATGACCTTGAACTTTGGATCCTCCTGCTTCAATCTCTCCCAGCTGAGCTGTATCCCTCATATGGAGACAGCCTTTATTATTATCATTGTGTGAGTTAGAGAGAGGACGTATATGATGTGCACATGTGAACATATGTACATGACACATGACTCCAGTACATATCCCTGTGGCTTCTCTCAGTTTAAAAAATTTTTCTTTAACTTATTATTATTGTGTGTATGAGAGAGAGGATGTATATGATGTACACACATGAACACATGTACATGTATACATATGTACCATGCATATGTACAGAACATCCTTTATTTTTATTATTATATGTGAGAGAGGATGTATATAATGTACACGTGTACACACACGTACCAATCATGTGCAAGACATCCTTTATTATTATTATATATGAGAGAAAGGATATATGTGGGATATAAATGATATACATACACATACACATGTATGTCATGCATATGTGCAGGACATCCTTTATTATTATTGTGTGTGTGTGAGAGAGGATGTATATGATGTACACACATGTACGCAGGTGTGCTGTGCATACATGCAGGACATCCCTTTAGAATCCGTGCTTTCTTCCTACTGTTTATATCCATTATGGGAATCAAACTCAGGCGTCCAGCCTTGTGCAGCAACCCACTGAGCCACCTCACCAGACGTCTCTCAGCGTTTTGTGAGAAGTCCTGTCTCCCCTCAGTGCCTCCACCTCTTGGGCACTGCCATTCGCCTCGTGCGTGTTTCAGGACCTCTGAACCCAACCTAGAAATGGTGCAACCTCCTCTGCTGTCTCTCTTGGTCCCACCCATCTGCTTTTCCTTTCTTGGTATAACTTATGGTTGAGATATATTCCAGAGACCCAAGAAGGAGGACGTGGGTGGCAAAGTTTTAACTTCTTAAAAAGTTCTCATGCTGTAACAGCACCTGTGGTGTCAATTCATGTAGGTATAAAGTATGTTTATGGTAACCTCACATTAGCATGTGGCTTCTGGTATGATTCAGAAGCCAAATATTTAGGCATGTATGTGTACATGCCTGTGTATATGCATGTGTGTGTGCGAGCATGCATGTGTGTGTGCATGTGTGTTGTATGTGTGTCTGTATGTGTGCATGTTTCTCCCCAAGGGTTTTAGTATCTTTTTACTTGTCTGTGTGTTGTGTGTTTTCAAGTTTTCTGGTAATGTTCCTTGAGGCAGGGGTTTTAGATGTATCATACTAGGAGCTTTGATGGTGGACACATGTGCTTTTTAGATGTAGGGACCTTCCTAGTTAGGTTTTCTTGCATGACTGACTTCTATTCCACTCTTTTTGTTTTGTTTTGTTTTTTTGTTTTTTCGAGACAGGGTTTCTCTGTGTAACCCTGGCTGTCCTGGAACTCACTCTGTAGACCAGGCTGGCCTCAAACTAAGAAATCCACCTGCCTCTGCCTCCTAAGTGCTGGGATTAAAAGCGTGTGCCACTACTTATTCTACTCTCTTTTCTGGGGGGGGTCCCCTCTGGTCATTATTTGGGCCTCCAGGACAGTCCTCCAGTCTTCCTTATCTCCATGTCTCATTTTTCCAGATGTCCCAGGGTCTTCTTGTCTAAACCATCCCTTAAATCCTGAAGTGTCATCCCATGCCCTCCTCAGATATTTTG
Organism: Montemys delectorum; assembly: GCA_019843815.1. Taxonomy (NCBI): domain Eukaryota; kingdom Metazoa; phylum Chordata; class Mammalia; order Rodentia; family Muridae; genus Montemys; species Montemys delectorum. Next base: position 40,751 of record JADRCD010238490.1, read on the forward strand.
TAGAATCTAACAAGATTCTACATATTATGCGTGTGTATGTGTGTGTATTACTCTACATACATATAATTTGACATTCTATTATATGTGTATGTTATAATATTCTACATATTATATATAATAACATATATACATATACATACTTTACATACTTACATGTATATATATCCCAGGCTGCCCTGGTACTTGCTATGTTGGCCAGGTTGGCCTCATACTTTAAACAGTCCCCCTGCCTCCATGCGGGATTATGAACGTTTGCTGACACACCACTCCTAGTCCATTCTAACATTTTAACTTTCGAAAGATCTTTGCTGTTCTCTGATCTTCCTTTTAAAAATTGTGTCCATCTCTTGGGCTGGAGGTATAGTTCAGTTGAGAGTGAAGGAGCTACTCAAATTGTACTCCAGTCCTCTGTGAGAATCTTGTTTTTTCTCCTGTTTATTGATTTGCTGGGTCTCCCTCCTGTCAGAATGTCTTAGAGTCTGGGTTAGAGTCTTCTTCTCCTGCCTCGGGGATTTGGCCTTGGACTTTGGAACTCCTTCAGGTCTGCTCTGGTGTATGGTGACAGAGAGCCAGAAGGACATGGATCCCTGGCTGGATCCCATGGCAATTTTAATGAAAATGGCCCCATAGCTCATATGTTTGAAGGCTTGATCCCCATTTGGTGGAACTGTTTGGGAATAGTTAGGATGTATGTCACTGGGGACGGGCTTTAAGGATTCAAAGACTTATTAGTCCATGCGCTCGCTCTGTCTCT